>JBBJLR010152970.1:0-15116 GCA_037577145.1 Brachypetersius gabonensis
CACCTGTTTCCTGTTTGTTTCCTCATGTGTGATTCTGATTGGTTTAGCCTCTGTGTTACCCCTGTATTTAGTCCCTGTGCCGTGTCTGTTTAGACACGGCGACATTAAAGCGCACATCCCCCAGGTATGCTCCTAACCCTTTGTTCTTGTCCTGTCTTCTGGTGAAGTGTGTTTCTGTTTTCCCCGTTTCCAGCCATCGTGCTGTGGTTTGTTACCCATGTTTTATGAATAAACCCCGTTTTCCCTTGAACATGCCTCTCCGTTCTGGTTCCCTGTCCTTCCCCCCCATGCTCACGGAGTCTACCGTGACACTTATGATAAAGCTCTTTTCTACGGGCACCCTTACAGGATTCTTGTAGAATGTTTGTATTAAACAAATATGCATGACTTCATGACTGAAATTCACAAAAATGATTTTTGATAACATCAATTTTAAATTATGCTGATAGTTAATCGAAGTCTTTTGGTCAAACACATAAAATCCTAACCTGTAGGACAGGTAACATGTTCTAAATTATAAATACTTGCTCATTACAAAATACAGGTGTGTGAAATGTATTTGATTAAAGTAATAAAGTAATTTATCTGTTGAAAATACAAAAATACATGCGAAATGATCTGTAACAGTAATAGCATTTTTAGGAATAGTTTACTATAAGCACAGAATAAAATTCAACACATTAAATATTGTGCCCCTCCCTGCTTAATTAATAAAACACATATTGTCCTGTGTGTGTCCTGCTATTACTGTCTCTTTCATATATCCTGTTACACTACAATCCAATTTGACAGAAGGCATCTGTTTGTTGACAGGTGGTGGTGGTGATGATGGTGGTGATAGTGGTGGGACGCAGCAGACATGTGTGTGAGATCTTGCACATTTATTCTCTTGCACGAACTGTCAATATATATATTGACCTATTGACTAGCCTCTGTGTATCCTAGAGGCTGTCAACTGGGGAGGTGTGGTGGAAAAAAGGCATACTTGGTTTTACTGAGTGAATCAATGCACAGCTCTAACCATTTTAAATAGAAAAATAAAAATGAAAACCAATATGTGGCAGTCACTGTTGACATTGTGGTAAACCACTACAACTTAATCAATGTTTGGGGAACAGAGGGCTGTATGTATGCATTCTGTTGAAAGTCTGGTGATTAATTACACTTGACTGAATATTGTTTAAGACACAGTATCTCTCAAAGTATATTTGTAACCAGATTGCTGCAGAATTCAAATTACATTGCTATTTCAAAACAATTAATTGAAAAGCTAATCTCTGGCTGTATTTAGGAGCCACTTGGTACTCTCCTTATTTCATAACAAAATTAGAGTATAGTTTAATTCAAAGTAAATGACTATTCTCTTAAATAATAATGGACTAAACATGCTTTTTTTAAATTCCCAGTAATTATTTGGTCATTTAGGGAGGCCCAGAGGACCCTGAGGGGTCTCCTGAGTGTCAGATCACTAGTTTTAGAGCATACACTCAACAGACCACACACACAGCCAGAGCAAATCACATTTTTCAGCAGACTCATGTGTCAACATTTATGAAGACAAGTTCTTCTTGTGTTTCTGTGGGTACCACCTCAGGGCCTTAACTTCTCCTGAGTAAAGAACTGAATGTACTGCTTAAGGATAACACAAATCCCCTCCTGCCCCAACAACCTTCCACTCTGTTGCTCTTTAAACAGGGGAAAAAGGCAGAGGTAGTTGTAATTAAACCTTAGAGAATTGCTGGATTGATGTTTCTTGGTGCCTTAACAGTATTCCAGGAGCCTCTAGGCAGATGAAGTGTGGCGGATAACCAGGAGGAAAAAGTAGGAGCTGTAAAATCAATAGGGCAAATTGATTCTTGTGGTTAATGTGTAATAGTGTGCACGTTTTGGAAGCTGTTTTTTGATTGACCGTATTACTGAGTCTTCAACCAAGAGTGGAGTTAGCCTGAAAGAAATAGAAAAACATAAATGCATTTCTAGGTTGTTTTCTTTGACCCTATAAGAGCCAAGGGCAAAAAAATAAATCTGCTTGGAATCATTTGCAGTGCAAAATTGGTGGGCTGTGTTACACTTCCTTCATTTATAGGCTGCTATACAGTGACCTATTGATTTTTACTTGCATTTCTGGCCTTTGCATACTGACCTTTCGCTTAAAACAAGCGTATTTTACAGAAGGCAGTGATTAAAAAATTCCCAGAGTTGCGTTAACATAGAGTCAATATTCCATTCTGGCAGAGGGTCCTTGGAATGGTTTCAGAGAAGTGCTCCTCCTCAGGCTAAATGGGAACAGTCATATACTGCACAACAGATTACTCTGAAGCCACAGCATGAACATTGTTTTAAACATCTGCCTGAATTTTTTTCTGTTTAAAACCTTTTTTTTCTTTGTTTTTATTTTAGCACCAACATCACAAAACAAAACATTTCATGGGTAGTTGGGGTCTAAAGGTGGACGCTGTTTAATTGTCTTCATGTGATATGTTTGAGAATTCCTGCAAGCCTTAAAACTATTTCGTACAGAAAAAAAATAAAGTAAATAAATCTTCTCAATAGAAAAGCAAGAGGACTCCGTCTCTAGCAGGCTAGTGACAAAGTCCATCGCGATGTGCGACCAGGGACAGCAAGGAACAGGAAGAAGTCCCCAGGACAGGGTTGGTTCTTGGCCCTGGCATCTTTGGCCACAATGGGCCACCAGAAGGCCCATTGGAGGAGAGATTCTCACTGGGAATCCACATTCTCACTCACACACAGTGAAAAAAGAGCACAAGAAAAAAAACCGGAGTACTTACTGCACCAGCTGGAGATGAGCAATATTCGATGTGCTGTATTCATAACTACAGTGGTGAACAAATTCTTCTCAGCAAGTTCAAATCACCATTTTTTTACATCTTAATATCATGATGGCTTGTGTGGCAGGAAAGAGGAATAAGCTTGCAGGATCTAAACAGACGGTGGGAAAACAAAATAAATTGCAGTACTGACTTGTAAAAATCAACACAGAATAAAAAAAAACTGCATACACAGTCTCTGGGATGAGCAGATGTGATATCCAGTAGTCAGATGAGTAACATTGGACCGTCTTGAAACAGATCAAGAAATCTGGTATGTCATCAATCCAATTGAAAGTGACTTTTCTACAGTGTGATTTGGCTCAATACCACCTGTAACTTTTTATGTTATACTGAACGAATGAGATTTATGTATAAACGCACAAAACATGCTTCGATGTGACAGCAATATGCGCTTAAATGCCCCTGAAATAAACATCAGATGGATACTTAAATGCTTTGTTCGCATTTATTTAATCTACTCAATAACACAGTTTGACAGACATAATACAGGACTTTTTCACCAACAATGTGATGCAAAACAAAATATAAATAAGACTTCTATGTACATTTATGGATGCATATACACTTGATTATACACAGAACTATAGCATGAGTTTGTAGTTCTGTGCTGGTGAACTACATTTGAAAGCAGTTGAAAATTATGAAAGTTTTTTTTCATAGTTTTTTTTTTTTTTTAACTCTTGACACAGATGACTCTGGAGCAGCCATGTATGAGCAAATAGACATCATGCCTAACTAGGGCATTAACACAAAAGTCGACTTCAGAGGCACAAGTCGATGCCCCCTGAGAGAAGTCGACAAGTCATTTGTTTTTTTTTCTCTCTCTGTGTGCGCGCTTGTTTACACAATGCAATCTCTGCCTCTGATTGGCTTACGCTGACACGTGTTCCTTGGTTTAACAATTATTATAGTCCCTTCATAAAAAGCGCGGTAAAGTTGCCGCGAGGGGAATCTAAACACAAGACCACAACAGGACGAGAGACATGCTGCAGAGAAGGCAGACACAAAATCGCATGTGTGGAGATAATTCACTCTAGACACACAAGCAGCACTGTGACCACCACAACCTGCAAGTTGGTGTTAAAGTACAGTAACAGCACTGGCATTCTGCAAGGCATCTGAAACGGCATCCACTAGCAAACATGGCTAATGCTAGTGTAACCAGTGCAGGCGCTGTTGGGTTTGTTGTCTCAGGCAATATGTCCTTTCGCAGCCACCATAGCTTCCTCCTTCTTGGACATGCCTCCAATTAGCTTGTAAGTGGCTCACCATGCTTTAGCTCTCTGTATAAAACAGGCTCAGCAGGTAGGCCAGGGGAGACCCTTGGCAGTCTGGGCTCTTTCAACCTCTGTATACTTGATCTTAGTGAAATAGTTTGTAAAAGGTGTCCTTCGGTTTCGGCATATGCTTCCGGGTGGCATGCTGGTTGGCCATCGAAGGTCTGGCCTGGAAGTGTGTACTAGGGCATCACATTGTTGCTATCTGAGAGTCATGTAAAGCCTTTTTTTGTTTTATATTGAATTACCACACCTTTGTCATCTTTACAAGCTTATCTGCACAGGAGAACACTCTTGATCTAGGTGCTATAGGTACCTCTAAATCCAGCATATCTTGGTGTGAAAGTCACCAGGTGGCGTTGTCTAGCACCTTAGAGCCAAGGGCTTCTTTATAGAGAGTCCAACTTGGTCACACTAGCACTGCAAAGAGTTGTCCAGTCCAGAGGACACTGAGTGGCACCGCGGCTTAAACTGTTCCCACTTTCTGTTGTACACTTAAATTTACCAGAAAATTCAAGGCATTAGCCTTTGTTTTGGTTTGTTTAATTGTAATGTTGGCTGACAATATTTCAGAGAGCTTTAATAAAAGTTGCTAAGTGTTGGACACCTGTGTTCCTCCTCTGCGTCTGTGTTATGATGTCATCAAACGACTAGTCGTCTCGACTTCGACTTTGTTGACGGATAAGTTGCCTTGAAAAATCTGGAGTCGTTAATGCCCTATAACACCAATTCTTAGTATTTTGCAGCACACCTGTGTGATACAATGTGCTGAAAAGCAGAGAGAAAATGTATAATAAAGTGTACATAGAAACTACTCACTTGTACGTGCTTGTAGGTGGGTTTCATTCAGAATTTAAACCTGAAAATTGGCCCAAAGATGATACATTTCTTCTTTAATCATCGTTATGAGTGCTGCGACTCATTTGGTGCTTAGAAGCAGAACATGTGTCTCCTTGGATGGTGATTAATATCCCTGTTTAAAAGATTAAGCAACTGTAGATCACCTTGAGCACCTCAGCATTAAATGTAGTGAAATGACTAGAAGAACCAAGTCGTACAAAGAAGAGATGATTACAGCAGCTGTTTAATGGGCTGCATCTGTCTTGTCCAGCTTGTCCACTGCTATGATATGCTTTATTACCTCAGACAAAACATTAACCTTATTTATACAGTTTTCACCCTCCAACAGTCAATATATCTGTCTGCTTCGTGGTATCTGACATTGTGGACTGGAACTTACAAAGTCATTGAAACAAAGCATTAGGCCAACTGATGTGTGTCAGAAGGATGTTTCCAAGCTGATGTGCTTGAGATTTGTCCTTGTTGTCATGTGACTATTGCCTTAATGTGAAAAACACCCTTTTCAGTCCTTTCAGACATGAAAATGTCTTTCACATGGTCAGGTTTTATTGCGTTCAGGAGGCTTGAAGCATACAATAACACGCAATCACTGCACAGAGGAGGCTAGGGAACAAAAGAATGGCTTCACAAGGAAACTGCAGACTGGGCTTACCTTGTAGGAACATCAGTCATTCTAATCCATGTTACAGTGTTGTTCTGGTAACCAGCCTCAAATGACTGTTGTATTCATTTGTCCCACTATTACAGCAAGACTGGCAAATGAACTATAATGTCCTTACACCACAATAAAGCCACTTTTAAAACTCAATTTCTATATTACAAGGCTCAAAATAATCCCCTAGTACTCTGGAATTTGTAGCTCATGTTAACCCAGGTAATATGTAGAACTTGCAACCTGTTGTTTCTTGACTGAGTTGAATGCGCAGTACATGAGAGGTCACAAAAGAGGTTTGCACATTTTTTTCACTTGTAAAGATCCATAAGAAATCTCCCCAATGACAAAATTTTCTCAAGAACATAAGTACAAGAAATCTCTATCATGGGCCAAACACGAGAAATAAATGCTGTAGTTCTCATTACTGCAATAGTTTGATGGAAAAAAGAAAGAACCAAACTGATAAAAATCTGTTAATGGGATTGTTATTTCTATTTCTCTATAGTCTCTGTTGTGCATCCTGTACAAAATTAATATCAAGACCAATTTCCAGAATCTGGATTTTGACAAGAGGAGCAAATATTCCTCTTCTGATGGATCTATTTTCAGATATTTCTGGACTTTTAGCAGACTTTTCATAAATCATATTTACATAATCATTCTGTCCATTAACTTGCCAATCCAGGAGGAGGCAGCATTTGATATTGAACATTCTGAACATTCGAACATTTACATATTGCACAAAATAGCATGATGTGAAAGTGGGCTGCAAATTCAGTAGCATAACAGCTATGACCAAAAATGAAAAAATATGGATTTATTTGAAGGGTCTGATGGTGTCATCATAAACTACAGCTAATTTAATTAACCTGACCCCACACAAAGTTCACCATGCCCTGTGACATGTGGTATGAAGCCTCCCAGTACTGGGCAGTAGAGCAGTGGAGCTGCATTCTGTGGAGTGATGGATTTCCATTCAATAACTTTAGGATGAGTTTGTGATCCAGAACTAATCCTAAGTGCTTGACCAGAAGTCTGATTTCTCTGCTCAGTTTTGAATTTCAGAAATAAAAATAACTACTGCTGCTATTTGTACATTTTACCGTTTGAGGCTTAGTTCCTATCATTTAGTTCCTTACCCACTCAGCCACATGTGCCAGAATGATTCTAATTTTGGTAATTATGTAAACATTCTGATCCAGTCAGAATGGGCATCTTCCATTCTTTGACCAGAGGCTTCAAACAAGTCTGATTTGAACTCTGGTTTTTCATACTGGTGAGGCCATGGTGCAAAATTATGCATGATCACTTCAAATAGTGCAACTTTATCCTCAGTTATCAACAGTGACCAAGTCTCTTGTGAGACTAGCCTACAGTATGAATTCCCTGTTAGCCTGCAATTCATGTCATGGATTTGCCTTTCATTATTCTTCACATGCTTAAGTAGGACATGCCATATATTCAAAGAAGAAACAACATTCATTCATTCAGCTGAGAACTTGAAAGGCATTGTAAAATAAGGCTAGTAGGTGAATACCGTCTGAAAGATTTTAGGTTTGCTCATATGGTTTGGCCCAAGGCTATCCCTTGTCTTGCTGTTCTTTTCAGTGCTTCATGAATGTGTGTTTTATGGCTTGAAAACAGTATTTAAGTTTCATTGAATCATGTCCTAGATAAGATTTAACATTTTCTTCTGGCAACAAAGTTAGAAGTTCTCCTAAAAGACAGAAAAGTCTAGAACTGTGAAATCATTCTTACTGTCATTTCCAAACACTCGTGGAAAAAGTGTATCTCAAAATTCTGTAATATAAAATATATTTCAAATTGTGACATCTTTCTACTGAAGAGAGTCATCCAAGTTTTGTTGAGAAAAGACATTAAAGCCTTCTTTTTGTTGCAGATGCGAGATGGTGAGATCTTTTCCCTGGAACGGTGTACACTGTTCTTACTGACCTTCACAAAGCTTTTCAGACTGCCTCTTGTTTTTCATCAGCCCCATGTTGTTTACCATGGTGAATCTTTCCATAAAGAAATGACGTGACCTATAATTAAATGAAGTGTGTTTTGAGAGAAGATTTGATTATCCTTAACTCTGAAACTTGAATTATTGGATTTATTCTGATAAGCAGAATAAGAGAAGAAACCCATAGCAAAACTTAATAACCAACTCCAGGTATTTTCAGATGTACATCAATACAGCATCTTTTTTTCACTTCTCTCCTACTCTTTTCTCTCCCTCCCCTTCTATCTCCACTACTCCTTTGCTCTCTCATTTTCTCTCACTCTCTCCTCTTCCTCCTCCTTGCTCTATTCTTCTATCTGGCTTTTAATGTTATGTATTAAAATGATACACTGGGCTCAAAATAAAAATGTTAAAAATGTAACCATCACTTAATCTATAAACATGCCTCAAACACTCCTACAAAGTCTGATCTATCACTTGGATCTTTAGTCAGGGACCATATTTGCATCATATTTGTTGTATTTTAAGTGACTGACTCCAGATATGTTACAACTAGGTCTCAAACAAGGACTGTAGTTAATCTCTGCAGGTATTGTAATAAAAGTGTCATACCTTGGTTGACTTTTGGTTGGAAAAGAACAGGCTTATTGTGAAATTGACTTAAGGCCCCTATACAAAACCATAACTGGTTAATTTCCTGCTAATTTCTATTTTAATTTTGATCAGTAAGGTCTAATCACAAGAAAAAAGGTGCCTCTTGACCTCATGGAACTTCCAGATATGTCACTGACTGTGGATATGAGCCATCAGTCAGTATTGGAGAACAGTATCTATGCCAGGAATCTCTAATGAAAAACTGCTGCATATTAGCACAAATATGTTAATGTTTTTCAATCGGAATGGACAGAAAAGTTCTTGTGCACCAGTGCTACTGTGTACTGCTCAGGGCTTCAGCATGTTTCTCTGGGGCTACTCCTTTAACCAGGGACAGCTGTACTGGGGGAAAATTAGGAGGTGGACCCAGAACACTTCAGAAACAGTGGCTCCCCAGTCAGCTGGGAGAAGGATTTTGCCTGGAGAGATTGTGAAAATAAGACAGAGAAGGCTGTTTTTTATTTTTTAGAAGTGTAATGAAAACATGCTTTGCATCTGTGTGTGTGTGTGTGTGTGTGTGTGTGTGAGTGTGTGGTTTTTTTATGCACCTTTCCCAGGCTGGTGTCACAATTTTAAATCAAACAGTAATTAATGTTATCATAAAGCCCAAAGAGAAGGCCTAGTGAAATTTACTCACAAGAGTAAACTTGCACTGATACTTAATTGTAAGCCTGTCATAAATAATATCCCCTTTCAAAGTGTTGGGCTGATTTTGATATTATGGGCACAAAAATAGCTTTTATAACTTCAGCAATAGTGCAATCACTGTCTTACATACATCTTTAACATCAAAGTACATGTACAGGTGCTGGTCATAAAATTAGAATATTATGACAAAGTTGATTTATTTCAGTAATTCCATTCAAAAGTTGAAACTTATATTTTAGATTCATCCATTACACATAGACTGATGTATTTAAAAAGTTTATTTCTTTTAATTTTGATGATTATAACTTGCCAATCTTTGTATTTTCTAGTGTTGTGGTGTCCTCATAGCCATTCTTCTGAATCCCATGTATTTGCTACCCTGTAGTCATTCCCTCCATGTTTATACCCAACTCCTCTTCTGCAGCTTTGTGCTCATTCTTTGCTTGGGTGGGTTGGAGGGGTAAACATCATTTGTTTCTATCTCTATTCATTTGCACAGTGTTATCTCAGAGCTTCTGATGCAAAAAACCCGTTCTCTAAATCCATTCATAGGTGCCGTCAGCTTATAAAGAACTGTAGAAACCGGTATTATATAACTTACACAACATCCCCTAGAGGAAGCAGGGAGCTACTTTGGATTCAAAGTGTATCCTGACAGATGTTTTTTTTTGTAATATCTTAGCTATTGAAAAAGATGGTAAAACATGGTATTGAATTAGTATTGGCAGATACTCAAGGAAAATACAAACATTGTTGAAAACACAGCATTTAGATGTACTGAGAAACATTTGTTCAAGCTCCAAACACCATTCATTCGTAAGCAGGAATGCCATTATTACTATCACTATGGCAGCATTTACATGTCTGCACACCAACGTTGCTTGAGCTACCAGCATACATGACCCCACCAGCCCACTGTGTTCTGGATGTGGAACTTTGGGCAAACTCTCACAAATTCAAACACAACCTTGCTTGCAGTAACCAGCATTGGGCCCTCACCACCATTCTTCAACATCTGAGCTGTGGACCCACACAAAACCCTCACATAGTAATGGTTGGGTTACCGCTGCACACACAGAACCAACCATTCGCCAGTAAACAGGCAGTACATAGTGGGTCTCCTTTAGTAGGCTTCTACCTGACCAGTACAGGCTTGTTCGGAAGGAGCTATTTTTGCATTTATGTTTATGCAATTTCGCTTACAGTTTGAATCATTTAAAGATTGTGCTGCAACATTCAAGCAAATAATGGTACTCCAAATGTGCATTTGCATCCCAAGACATGCTTTTGGAGCAGGGTGTAGACGAAGGGCACTCATCCAGTTTTCCAAGGGTGTGGCACAAAATATAAATAGAGTCAAGGACATTACACATGTACATGTGTGTCAGGTTAAAAGACTTTCCTAAGCCTCCTTTGTGTAGCATGCTTTGTGGGAGGTACGGGTAGTACCCACTATACCACACACTATACCCTTCTACTGCTGTTGCTACTGCTGATAACCTTTTAACGCATGAGTGTGTGTGTGTGTTTGAAGTGTCATGGCATGCACAGACACAAAACATGGCCCAGGCCATTGTGATGGTTCAGAAACAGAGCTCTGTAGCAGTAGGGATGACCACAGCCTCATTAATTTCTGTCAGATGTGTGAGGTCCGAGCCGACCCTGAGTCAGGATGATGAATGAAAGTGCAGCAAGATGTCAGTCATCCCTAGCTGATAACAGAACAAAGACCCATTAAATGGCAAGAAGAAACAAATGATAGATATGAGTTAACAGAGAACAGATGATGGGTGAAACTGAGTGAGAGGCAGTGAGAATAGGGAAAGAGCTGTAATTGACTATCAAGCTGATATTCCACCAGCAAGTATACAACAGAAAGGTTTGAAAATGGAGTCTTTGTAGACAATGATTTTAGTATTTAAAATTTTTATATAGCATTCCGCCATAATATTAAAACCACCTGCCTATTACTGTGTAGGTCACGCTTCTGACACCAAAAGCCATAATGTTCCTCAGACCATTCTTGAACAGTCTTATGCGGTTGATACCCGTTTTATCATTTCTTGACTCTTATTTGTACCTGTTTTTTATCAATTGATTTGTGTGCCTCTGTGTTTTGTGTTTGGTTTTATTGTACAGCACTTTGGTCAGCCTTGCTGTTGTTTTAAAGTGCTTTATAAATAAAGTGTTATGGTAAAGTGGTATGGTAGTGTTTGCAGTATGGCTTCACATATTGTCCTGCTGAAAGAGAAAACTGTCATTAAGGGCTATTGCTGCCTTGAAGGTTTGCTGCTGGTCTGCTTTAAATGTGATTCATCAGACCAGGTCATCATGGTCCAGTTCTGATGCTCACATTCATTGTAGGTGCTTTCATTTTGGAGCAGGGGTCATCATTGGCACTCTGATCGCTCTGTAACTATGCATCAAGTTGTGTGACCAGACATGTGTTGCTCCCCAAGTCAAGTAGGTTTATTATTATTTCAACTATGTACACAGTGAAACAAAACAACGCTCCTCCAGGACTATGGAGCAACGCAAGAACAAAAACACACACTGTAATCCTACAGAAGTGCAGTCAGAAAATACACAGGATGCGAAAACAGCAAGAGAGAAAGTGCAAGAAGAACACAAGCGACAAGACTTTTCGTGCAGTTTACATTTGATTGAAAACAATATTTTGACAGATGCTGGAGTCATTAGTGGTGCAGAAGGCAAAATCGAGGTAGACAGCAACTGTGCAAATGTATCAGCAGCAGGACAGAAAATGTACAGCATATAACAAGCAACAGTTGTTTACAGAGGCATTTAAGGTGTAAGGCAGAACAGATGAGTGTGTATATGAATTGTGTATGGAGTGGAAGAAGTTCAGTTCAGGGATGTCTTTGTGTAAGGACAGATTCAGTTCAGTGAGCCTTGGGTGCCCATTAGCCTGTTGCCTCTAACAGGTACCACTGCAATGCGACAATCAGTGTGATTCGTCTGTCAGTGGGTTTAATGTTGCGGCTGATTGTGTATATTTAATGTGAATTAAAAAAAAGAAAAGAAAAGACAGCAGCACTGACAACGTTCTCTTCTCTCACTGGCAGTGAAGCTTAGTACACAAGGCACCATTGTTCTAATAAGATTCAGCCCTAAATGACTAATTCTTAAATAGATAGCTGTCTGATTTGGTTTGGGTGGTGAGTAGTGTGTGTGCTCTACTGTTCCTCTGACCTAAGCTTACACTTGTTTGTCCTATTCAAGAATGCACATCTGAATCATGTGAACTGATGAGAAATGCAGGATGTCTTCCAAAGGGCTCACAGTTGTTTTGAATTTAATTCCAGCTCCAACCCCCCACCAGTCTGACTGAGGCCTATTGTACCATCACTTAACTGCTGCCCAATATACCTTTATAAGTTTGCTTGACATGTTAACAAGAAGCCATATGTCTGAAGCCAGGCACACTGAGGAGAATCATGCTGAATACATTTCTAAAAAATAATTTGGTATAGAATACCTTAGTGGTGCAGAATACTCGACAAGAAATTGCGAAATTTTGCCTCACAGTGAAACAAGTGTGGGAAGGTGAGCCTTTGTAGTCTCCAAAAAAAAATTAATTTTGGTGCAAAAAGCAAATATGCTGTATAGTGTAAATCAGGGTCCACCAACTCCAGTGTCCAGCACAGTTTAATGGTAGTTTTCCTCAAACACATTCACTAAACCTGGTAATTAACTGGTGAGTGGAACTAGGTGTTTCTGAGCAGAGAAATCACCAAAACATACTGGACCATGGCTCAGAGTTGGCAACCCCTAGTTTAAATTTAAGACAGTTATAAGACAGAATAATATTCCTGCATACTACCATATTTTTGCACACTAATCTTGAGCAAAATATAATTCGATTACTGGCATGTTTGGCAGCAATGGTGAAACTGGTTTAGCCAAGCAGCTATGAAGCTGGCTAGCTCACCAACCATAAAAATACAAAAGGAAAGATTGTTTAATACCATCTAATATAGCCTCCGACTGACTGCTGATATACAACCTCTCTTTTATGGGTTTATTTATAGTGAGTAGATATATACTATACTAAGCCCCATCAGTTCAGGGTCAAGTGGCTAATGCAGTAGTGGCGATGGTTAAAGGCGTGGACTAGTGTGATGAAGTTTCTCTGTGATGTGAATTTGCGCACAAGACCACACCTTTTACATTTTTCTGGCAAATGCAAGTATGACTGGGCATTAGCAGTGCAACATGTGCACTTATATCACCTTAACATCACAAAAGATATGGCCTTATATCACAAAATAAGTGCAAATGTGACATATTACAAAGGTATGCAAACATGAGCCTTATATCCCAAATGTGTTCAACCGCTAGCCTTATAATACAGTAAGTAAACAAATGCTAGCCTTAAACTGCAAGTGTCCAAACATGAGCCTTATCTTGCAAATAGTGTACAAACATGAGCTTTCTATTGAAAATAGTAGCAAACATAAGCCTTATACTGAAAAACTATTAAAACATGGGCCTTAAACCACAAACAATATCTTTATTGTAAAATAATGTTTGCATATGAAATGTGTCTTTATCTGTGGATCTGCAGGAATGGAGCTGGGTGCTTGTGGGCAGCTGTGTGTGTGCGTGTGCACACGTGTGTGCAGGCATGCTGCAGTCCTACTGGCACTGCAGTCCTCTGAATTCAGGCACGGGCAACAAAAATAGTCAGCCATTCGACTGCCAGGCATCTAGTGGAAGATCCAGTAATTCTTCCTAAGCTGTTTCAGTTAGCTATAGATGATTCTCAGTGACGACACTTTCCTAAAGCCTCGTGTCCTGAAAAAATCAAACCCAAACACAGACAAAATCTAACTCTATTTAATGTTACATTTGTCATGTGTTTTACCTTGAATGGAATGTTTTTGTTTTCATACTTGATTGCAGCTGCTGTAGAAAAAGCTTGTTTGTTTTGTAACTGCAAAAAGGCTGTATTGACTTTTATTTCCTCCAGGACCAAGTTTTCTGATTCTGATTTATAATTTATAGATTGGTATTGATCCTGCACATCTAGTATTTCTTATGAAATAATAGGAGTTGATCATTTAATGATTGATGAGGATACACCAATGCTAATATAGGCATTTGATGGAGCTCCATCACTCTCAGTCTTGGCCTCAGGCATGATGATCACATGCTCGTACATGGCTGCTCCACATCTGTGTCAGCATTGGGTGCAAAATAAAAAATCCAACTTCCACAATTTTCACACTTGCTTTCAAAAGAAGTTGACCAGCCTAGAACCATAAACTACAGTAAGTCATGCTGTGCCATAAACCATAAGTGTATATGTATATAGTCTTGAGCCACCTCTCATTTCTTTTTATTTTGCTTTGAATCACCTTGTTGTTGAATCAATACCACTTTATTCCAGTCAAACTTCGGCATTTTGTGCAGATTAAATGAAAGAAATGGGAAAAAATGTTTTACTGTGATGGGCTGCAAAGTCCCTAAAGATACAAAGAGCCTAGACTAAAGTGTTCCAACCATTCAGCATTCAGCACCACCAGTATACTGATCACCGCCTGATCATCTGGAATCATCTGCACCTGTTTCTTCACTGGTTCAGGCTTTAGCTGGCTTTGTTCTGCTTGATTGATTCATACGCAGGTCACTATATGGCTTAAAACACAAAATTCTTGAGATCATTAGTGTGGGATGTGGCCAAAGGACATCCACTTCTGTGCCTTTCTGTGACTCTTCCAGTCTCTCTGTAGCTCTGTTGAATCCTGCTGATGACACACTGTGACACTCTAAGCTCAGTGACCACTTCCGTCTGAGAACATCCTGTTTAAAGCATTTCAGGGGTGAGGTACTGCTGATCAGTTGTTAGGTGTCGTCTCGGTCTCATGATGTCAAAATGCATAATGAGGAGGATTGTTTAAATACTAATTCTGATTGAACCATGAAACGTATTAGTCGGTTCATTTGTGCAGTCTATTACGTACTAGGTGGTACACAGCCCTTGGCTTTGTGCAACATTATAGGTTGTCTTTGGTACCTATTCAACCCAGGTGTTAGTATGATGTTTTGTTAACTCATTAGCAGGGTTGCAAGGTACCTAGCGACATGTCCACCTGTCTTGTGTTAAGTTTAAGTGTGTGTGTGTGTGTGTGTGTGTGTGTGTGTGTGTGTGTGTGTGTGTGTGTGTGTGTGTGTGTGTGTGT
>JBBJLR010152991.1:0-15115 GCA_037577145.1 Brachypetersius gabonensis
ACACACACACACACACACACACACACACACACACACACACACACACACACACACACACACACACACACACTCTCCTATGCGCAGGGAGGAAATTAGTTTCACCATCTTATCCTAAATGTTTCAATGGCAGAGCGGCTGATTGCTATTTCAGAGGCAGTTAAGACGGTCGGCACGGGGGGTTGGGGGGCGGGGGGTTGTGGGGTGGGCATGGGTTTGCTAAGCTAGTGGGGGCTTATTAAAACAAACTGGAGATTAATTTGCCTCTCCTTAGCAGCCAATTTAGTGCCTTTTGTTTGTGAGGGAGTGACAGGGCGAGTTCGGGCAAGAGTTAGGACCCCCCTTTCTGCGCCCCAATTCAACCTCAACTTTAGAGTCAATAAGGAAGAGGTACAGGCTTAATTTTTCTTCTTTTTAATTTCCTTCCTTCTTTCCGGAGTGATTTCGCTTTCTGGCTCTTGGGCCTACAAGCTTTTTACTACTTCATTCTTTCAACGTCCTTGTATGAGGATTGATTTTTTACCCTCTTTCTCCTCTGCCTTTTCTTGCACTGATGACTATTCTTTCTCTCTCCCTCTCGCTCTCTCTCTCTCCCCCCATATAGAGATGCATCTAGCTGGTAAGGGTAATTTGATTTGCCTCTTCCAGTTGATTGGATTACAAGACTGACATCCATGTCCATGCCCTCGCAGTCCAGTAGGTCCATACTAAGAGCATGTTCACACACGAGCACTCCCAAACAAACAACCACCTACACACAAACATGGTTTTGCAGCCAACCACCTGGAATCTGGAATAATAAATAAGTAAATAAATATATATATATTAAAAAAAAAATTTGACGACTAGTCGGTCAGCAAAGTCGAAGTCGACTAGTCATTTGATGACAGATATATAAGGCTATATATATATATATAGCAGGTCATTAAAAAATAAACAAGAAAGCAGAAGCAAGGCAAGCAGGCACCTCCTGACCAGCTATCCTGTTCATCCTACTTGGTTTTCTACCCAGACAATGAACTGGACTACATCTGACTCTATCGGACAACCCAGCATGACTTCACAGAATGGTTTTTTTTTTTTTTTTTTTTGCATTTACGGAGACATGCCTCAGCAACAATGTTCCAGAAACGGCTACCAAGATTAACAACCTACTCGTACATAATTGCCGCGCTGATAGGTCTCTACTTAATTCTTACTGCTGATGGAGTTTGTGACTGTTTTATCATTTTATTTTACTCCAGGACTTCACTGACTACAGGACACCTCCACCTGCTTGGGACAGCGAGGCCGCCCTTATAGATGCAATGAATCACTTCTACGCATGATCTGATGCAAAAAATGACATGGCAGCACAGAAGACCACCCCCCAGCGACTAGCAGCTCTGTCTGACCATGGCTGATGTGAAGAGGACTCTGATTAGAGTTAGCCCATGGAAGGCTGCCGGACAAGACAACATCCCTGGTTATGTGCTGAGATATCTTCAATATCTCTCTGTTCATCACCGTTGTTCCAGTGTTTTTCAAAGTCACCACCGCCATCCATATGCCGACAAAGGCATCAGTATTCTGTTTCAATGATTATTGTCCTATCGTAGTCATGTCATGAGGCACATAATATCACAGCTGCCCCCCCTCACTGGACCACCTGCAGTTTTCATATCATCCCAACCATTCAACAAATTATTCCATCCCCACCACCCTTCACCTGGCCCTCACCCACAGTTCAGCATACAAATCCATCATTCCTCAGCATTTGATTGGAAACCTGAGACTGCTGGGACCCTCTACTGTGCATGCTGATGACCCACAACTGTGGAAGGCGTGATCATTTTTCGCTGAACATTAATGGCTCATCAGTGGAGATAGCAAAAAGTTCCTTAGTGTTCACATTGCGAAGAAACTCCCATCGATACCAGCTTCATTATCAAGAAAGTCCACCAGCATCTACCTTTCTCGTAGAGACTTAGGAGAGAGCACCTTCCCCAATCCTCAACACATTCTAGAGGGACTACAGAAAGTATCCTGTGTAGTGGCATCACTGCAGGATACAGAAATAGTTTCATTTCAGGTCACAAGACCCTACAGAAGATGAGCAAGAACTGAGAAGAACCCTACAGTCTCTCATCTCATGCTGCATTTGCAAAGCCACCAGGATTCTGGAAGACCCCAAACACCCCTTACATACCTTCCTCCTCTGGCAAAAGGTTCTGTAGCATAGGGGCTTCCACAGGCTTCCCTCAGGCTACCAGAGTCCTCATTCAAAAATGAACTATAAACTCTATCCCCACACACACACACACACACACACACACACACACACACACACACACACACACACACACACTTACTTTATGGATTATACCAGTAACTGAAAATGAATGACTTTTTGTAATATCAAAATTGCTCATTTTCATTTTTCCCAGTTTTCTCACCAATGTTAATAATGTTAGCTGACCACTAGCTATTACGTCCCAGTAATGCAGTGCTACCAAAACTGGCAGGGTGAAGGCTAGCACGTGTTTCCTCAGAGTAATGTGAGGCACCACTGCACCTTTTGAAAAGTTGCAAAAATGTCATTGCGCTCCTAAACACACTTGGAGAACACTAACTGCCAATTCTATTACGTCAGCTAGCAGACACATCCACACTGGCTTCATGTTGAGAGATGGGGGAAAGGGAGGGCCATCTTGAGAGCAAAGCCAATTATGCTCTCCTGGACTTCCAGTCACCGATGGCTCCTGACAGTATGGCCAGAGCTTAGGCAGCTGCACCACTCAGGAGCCAGTGGTAACTCTTACTACTTTTTGCAGAAGCTCTCATCTAGAGCTACTTACAATAAATGGATAGGACTTCTTTCTGGTTAACTTGGAGTGCTGAGCTGTGCACATGCATTTGCAAATGATAAACATTGTTGGTGTTGGTTTTAAATAAATTTTTGTCACTCTGCCAGCCATGCAGATGTGGAAAGTTGACACCACAGTTTGTAGTTCACTTTTTCACATGTTGTAGTCATACAGTATATGAAATACATGATCATACATGATGATAATGCATCAGATTTTTTCACAGTGATAATGCATCAGATGACCTTTCCTGGCATGTCACCATATAACATTTTTAATAGGTGAAAAAGGTGCCAATTCCACAAAAAAAGAGCCAAATCTGGCCTAGGAGGTTCCAGGCCCAGATACTTGCTTGTTCCAGCACACAATACCTATTTGAAACGTTAGCACCTATGGAGACAAGAGGAAAACAAATACCACCCTACCACCCACAAATACTACTCATCTATACATAAACTTATATATCACAAGCACACACACACACAGACACACACAACAAGCCGTATGAATGTTTCTCCACATCTGCCATTCATCAGGTGGGGGAGCTACAAGCTATCTATAGATGTGTTTTTAGATGTACAATTCCCCAATATTTCCACAGCGCTTCTCCATCCCAGCTGCTGGGGTTTCCGCCCCTCATCTCTCTTTGATGTTTGCTCTCAGTGCCCTGATGAGATGCAAACTGATGCGCTGATCTGATTTTTTAACTTGGCCTTCAACTATTTTCCTCCCCTCTCTATTCATCTGCCTATTGCTGCTACCATAGTGGCACATCAAATCTGCTCCGCTCGGCCTGCCGTAAGCAAGACCGATTGTGTTTGTGTACCGGCCAAATGACAACACTAAAAGATGCAATCAAATTAATGCTTTTTCTGTCAGGTCAGGTCTTTTTAATGTAATCATTTCCCTGCTGTCAACATTCACCCAGTGAACATGACCAGCTGATAGGACCTCATTTATTTACTGGCCTACTGGTTTGTGGTATGAAAAAATACATCACAATATTTGAAGGCATTTTTACAAAAACAGTATTTCATTTATTGAGATTTTTTTGAGCAATGAATTGACAAACAGCACAACAGTAGCATCACATTTAAAAGAGCTATGGAAAAGGGGGAAAAATTATTTGTTAAATATTTGCAAAAATGAACCAGGCAGAGACAAGAAAAAAGGCAGCAAGTGGATTAAAGGTATAAAATGAGCTAGTGGCATAATCTGTTCAATTTAAAATCATCGACTGTTTGCAGTAGTTTATGCAGTGCTCTTGGAACGTAATCCTCGTAAAATGCACCCGTGTATAGTGAAAAAACGTGTTGCCTAAAAATGCCTATTTTTTTTTTTGTAAATCCTAAATATGCCCCCAAATCTGCTCCCAGAACAGCTTAATTTTATTTAATAAAGTTTAATGCATTAACCTTAAAGAAAATATAAAGGTAAGCCTGTATTCGCCTCTTTTAATTAAATTTACAGTAATTAAAAATGCAAGGCTTTAAGAAGAACAAAACAAAAAACACTGAGAAACACAGGAGAGAGACGACCCACGGGGGAGATTCTGGTCTGCAGCTGCCACTGATGCTGCAAAAGGCAGCAGCAAGGAGAAATAAACTTTATTGCGTAAAAACCGTTAGCATTAGCAGCGAACGTTGAGCCAAAGCAGACTCGTACACAAAAGAAACGTTGAAATGACTCTCTCTACCCACATGTTTAGAAAGAGCACAGGTTGCTAATACTAAAAAAACTGTTGAAAATCGGGGGGAAAAAAGCTTTAAACACAAATACAAAGACAAGACACGGAGCAGTCATGCAGAGCAGTCATGCTACAACAGCCTGCACTCTACATAACGTTCACGGATTGGCTACTTTCAAACCTCCCTATATGTAAAAATATATATATTTATTGCCACAAAAAAGGCAGAGGATATTTGGATATTCCACATTATTGTGGGGATTTCCATTATCAGTTCGGTTCTCAGAATATACACACACACACACACATATATATACACACACATACATATACACATACATACATATATTGAGAGAGTGTGGGAGAGAGAGAGAGAGAGAGAGAGAGAGAGAGAGAGAGTGTGTGTGTGTGTGTAATGTTACAAGCTGTCTTTAATTGGTCTAAATTCATCTAATCTTTTTTTTTAATGATCCATGCATCATCTGTGTTCTTGAAATACTGACAATACCCATGTTATTTGATGATATACCATATCGCCTACTCCTAGGCCCTGCTCCACTATTGTTGATTAACACAAATGTTAATAGTCAGTGCTTGGCTAGGCCTAACAAACAGATGGGCTACAGTGTCTTACAATGGACCAGCAAGATAGCCCAGTATGATGTGTTTCTAATAAAGTAGCCAGTGAGTAAAATTCCAGGTACCATCTTTACCATCTCTTCCTTTTCTAGAAATATAAATATTAATCCTGTATTAATAAATATTAATCCAGTTACATAAATCTGAGACAGTAAGTTTTCTTCACATCACCCTGCATGTGCCTTCCATGCCTTTTGAAGACAATTTTAAAAATTAAACAAACGAAAAAACTCAACATGATCATAATACTGACTAAAAAAGTAGAGAAATGTATTTGCATTGAATCCATGCAATGACTTTCTGTGGGTTACCTACCAGAGGTATTAAATACTTTGGGCCTCTAATTCCTATTATATTCCTATAAATAATATAATTATACTTTGTTTAATCACAGAGAAAACAGAGAAAACTGGGCCACTTGACACTCAAATACTCTTCTACAAGTTCACGGTGACCTCTTCAATTTACCAAGGTGACCTCAGATTGAGTCATGACCCCTCTATACCCGCATACACTAGCACCCACCTAATCACTCCAAACAAGCACCAAACAAAGCCTCGTTAAAGAGGCTGAGTGACAAGCAACCCAGCCCCATTAATTAATGTGGTTAGGGCGCCTCTTCCATGTGGTGTCACAGAGAGTGTGTGGGCAGGCGAAGGCGAGCCTTGGCCTGATCTGATTAAGAGCGTGTGTTTACTGTTTATTAAAGAGTCCCAGATTAACTCCCACCTCCTCCGACAGCAGTGAGCCTCGGCCTCCTCGCATCGCGCTCGCTTAATAGCAACCCTCTAAAGTTCACAGTAGCTGAAACCAATTTGAATATGTTTAACAGATTTCCTTTTTATTTACTTTTTCCTTTTTAACATTCGTGTTTACATAATATTCGTTCAATGGGGAAACCAATATTGGGTTTGGAGCACACCTGCTTTAGCTGGGAGGAAGAGGGCTGTTGATTATGAAGTGGGGTGGCTCAGGGGAAGGTTTAGGCAAAGCTGCACACTTCTGTCAGCACTGCTTTATTAAAGGACTTTGTTCTGCTTGCACAGACTCTCTTGCTCTCTTTTTTTCTCTCTCATCCTCCATCTCTCGGTTCCTCCTACTCAGGCACCCTCTCTGCCTGGCCTTTTCTTTATTTCAGGCACTGAAAAATGGGGATTTATATATATGACTGTTACTCAGAGAAAGACCGCTTGCGATGCAAAGTAGCCTGTATTTTACTGGAACAAACTGGAACGATTTGATGTAAGGTCAAATTTCAGTGGAGTACTTCAGTGGTGATGTTTGAAAAAAGTACTGTGTGAAGAGAAGGACTCTCAGTGCCCAGTGCATAGAAAGCACCACAACTTTTATGAGGGAGAAGACCATTAAACATTCAGGTCTTACTTTTTTACTTTGTCCATTTTTCAATACTAGTCCCTTTTAGTTTATTGTAAAAAAAAAAAAAAGGCACAACTGTAGGTTTCAGCGTGTTTTTTGAACTGCATGATCTGTTTAAAAACGCATGTCCTTGACAGCTTGCCCTGGCTATTTTGCCTCAGGGACATCCCTGACACTTTCTTAAAAACTATTCCACTACCGTATTAGCACAAGTGAAGTCTTTTAGATGATGCCATTGTGGTGGGACGGATCAGGCTTCAGGAGTCAAGAAATTTTTGCAATCATGCTCCTCACTGTAGACCTGAAGCTTAAGAACAAGAAAATGGAAATTGGATTGAGAGTGCGTAGTGTGTTTAGCTAGACAGTTAGCAAACGGAGGTTAGCCCAGAGTCAAGGGTAAGTGCATTCTACTTTAAAAAAAAAAAAAAACTTTCCCTGCAGAGCGTCAGCTGTGTAACATAGGGGGTATGCACTCATGAGGCATGATGTGATTTGAGATAAGCTTATTTTTTTTAAAAGTCTGGCTTCAACAATGTCTAACTAACACACACGATCCATCTCACAAAGAGCTACAGCTCAGTCAAGGAATAAATACAGTGCAGTGCTGAGGGTCTTCACTTGTTACGGTGGCTCAGAGGGTGAGGATGAACTTTGTTAACAATTACAGGAACAAATGTAATGATAAAGTAGTTCTAAAGGAGGAAGTGGAAGAAGATAATAATGATGTAGAAAAGCCTGGAGATGAGGTCAGGATGCTGAAGTGCATTTAAATGTGTTGGCTGTACCCGATACTTGACACCATCTGGCCCCAGGACAAATAAATGAATATATGTATATGCATATATTCATATACATGATATAAAGATGTACCAAGCAACAAGTGAGTAGATTTAATTTTTTCCCTGTGATTCGTATTGCTCCATTCCAGCAGAATTATCCCCTCACTAAAATGGTGGTAACAATTTAGTCATTTTCAAACTTTCAATGAGTTATTAAGCACCAATCAAACACACTTTAAGACTGCAAACTCAATGCATGCTCCACTTCCAGATTGTATTCCGATCACATCTTTCTTGGCACACGACACTCTCCATCACATTCCTAGGCCCATATGGGACCATTAGAGCAGGGTGCAAGAAGAAGAAAAAAAAACAAGGGATGAACAAACAAGCGTGATGCTTCTCACCCCGGCCCCGGGGGACGAGAGCACAGCAGTTTTAAGTAATGGCCAATGGCAGAGACACCATGACAACAAGAGGAGCCATCGATTGAAGAGTGGCGAGAGCTTGCAGGCGGATGTGGATGTGCGCTTAGTGGAAGCACATGCTGAAGCTTCTGTGAGCCGGAACTGTACAAAGCACTTCATCTGTTAAATATTCTCTGTAACATGAAATCCCATAGATGAGTAAAAAAGTAGGGGCTTTTTGAATGCAGTGTTCGGCTGCATGGAAATATCTGTCTCCTGCCTTGTTCTGGATGAGTGGGGGAGCTGACTGTTAGTGTCAGGGCTGTTCAGACTAATAGGAGACGGGACACTGGGTGGAGAATCCCCTCAGGAAGCTGTTAGCCTCACACACTGGCTCGGACGGTCGGTTTAGAGAAGATGTAACGGCCATGCAGTATGCATTACACACCCCGATTTATTTTTAAACAATGTCAGGACAAATACAGTACAGTCCACATGTCTGCAGAGTGTGTGATTTATTAAAAATAAAACAATACAAAGTCAGATACATGTTGTGGGTCTTGACACTGTTGGTTTTTTTCTAGTTTCAATATCAGTGATCCCAACGCACAGAAAATCACTGTGGAGCTAAACCCTATGAACAGTCATGATTTTACAAACGACCTCAGACTACCTCTTGCCATGTTTTCTCAAATCTTCCTATTGTTTTTTTTTTGCGCTCTTCCTCCATTTCTTTCTCTCACTCACTGTCATACTCCTTGCCCTATGCTGAATGCAGAGCTATTAGTAAGCACTTCATTCAGGCATAAAATTACACCCGTGGGCCCCATAAACAACAGAGAGCTTTGGGAAGATTAAATCTGTATGTGTGACCATGTGTGTGTGTGTGTGTATGTGAGAACAATTACAGTGCTGCCAAGGTCTATGAAGATTTTCAGTCCATTGGCTGTCATGGTAGCAACCTTCAAAGCTTCGGTGACAAAGCACTATTAGAACAAGGGGAACCCAGGCTATTTGTATGTTTTGGTCAAAGCGTATTCTGTATGATGACGTGATGTATGAGAATGTATTTGCACAGTCATTTTCTGTTTACTATTTGTATCGCAGTGCAAGAAGAATTGGGATCATTCACTATTCATTAAACCAAACAGGAATAAAATAATAAAAAAAACAGAACAAGAGAAATTGTTCAAGGTCAAGTTTAAGTTTCCTCTGCTCTTCAAGCTACTGTGTACATTAACCAAAAGTCAAGAGTAATGACAATCAGTTAATCAGTACTTTAATTCAGTTTACATCCGGGGGATCCAATTTGTATGCAACACATGCAACAAAAATCTAATTTTTCGTTCCACAAAACACTGTATGACTGAATGATGTAGACTGAAATGAAAACAAATGGGTGTGTCTGTATTAGGAACTGTGCAAGCGTGAGTGCAGTTGGACTAACTACAAGGCCTGAAGCTCAGAAAGAAGCACGAGACTCTACGAAGGCTGAAGACAAACCAAGGCCTAAACACAAAGAAACAGGGATTTGGAGTGGAGAGGGAAAAGTGGTGGGGGGTGACTGAAAGAGGAAAATTCTATCACAAGCACTATACAAATATACCACAGAAGCAAATGGGCCAAGTCAGTCTGAACCTAAATTCATTCATTATTTATTTATTTATTTAAATTTGTTTATTTCCTAGCCTTCTTCATGTCCTTCAAAGCAATCACAGGCGGTCCTCGAGTTACGCTTCAACATAAAATGACTGTGTACCAGTGGTTGCTGAAAAATAATAAACAGTAATGTTTCTCTTCATCTTCCCACCACCGCCTATAGGCTGGTACAGACACAATCCCCAACACCAGGAAAATGAGTTACACATGCAACATTTGTACCCAGTACCCTTCCCTGCTACTACTTAATTCACTGATATTAAAGACTGCTCACTCATGTATTCATGAAGATGAGGCCGCACAAGAAGCTACAATCATGATCGACTTTCTTTACATTCCAGAAAGCAGGGCAATATGAGTGTGTAAGAATGTGGGTGTTCACGGAGACGGACAGTACTGCTGTCTGGAGCCTCAGCGTGATTTCGCTTTTAAAACACACTTAATGCCAGATGACTGTTCAGATAAGGCTGCTTGTTCTGCCATTAAATGCCAGCCATTTCATACACTTATGGAAATCACTGCGGATTTGCCTCTGACTCCGTAATTGTAATCGCATTAGACGTGAAATCACAAAGGAAGGCAAAAAGAGAGGCATTCTCCAGCGATTCAATTATTCTATGATTTTTTTTGTTGTTGTGGATGAAGCTGTTGTGACACTGAGCAAAAAGAGAAAAGAAAAGGGAAGCAGGGAGGGAGGGAGGCAGGGAGAGAGAAACAAAGAGAGAGACAGAAATAGAGAGAGAGAAGAATGAGAGACAGGGCATATCTCGGCTACTGCTTCCTGGTTCCCCAGCGAGATTTGGGCAGATTTGACTGCAAGTCTCTGGGGACGGAGTGTTACTCAAACAGGTGACATTTACAAGTGTTCCGCTCTATCCTCTCTCATTGCAACCTGCTGCTTCTTGTTCCCACCTTGCAGGGCTGAGCGATAAGGGGAAAAACTAGAATACATTTCTCCATATAATTCAATACTGATAAGTACAGATTATTAATGCATATCAATAGTATTTTCTGATATTAAAACTTACATCTGACTTAAGAAAACTGAACTAAGTCAAGGGTCCTACTGTATTATCATCAAAGTCAGAGATTTTTCTTTTGAACGCTCCATTGTTTCAGCTGAAAATACCAGGCTGGCCAACTCTGCGACCTGCCCTATAGTTTTGTGCTGTTGTTAGTGAATGGTAAGATAATGGCTAAATACACTGATCTGCCTATATCCCTCTTTATGCATCTGTTTAGTATCGTAGAGGTATTGATGGTGTTATTTCCCAGTCTTTTTGTGGCGCTGTAAAATTGAGCTAGACACTACTAGACTCTACCTCTCCCTCTCTGTGAGAGACTCACAGAAGTGAGATACTCTACCAACTGCAAGCACCATGAAATTCTTATAATTGCCTGCACCCAAAAGAAGTGTCAGCCAGTGGGACACATTGGCACAGTGTGGCATGCCTGTGTGGACCACTCAACTGAAATGCTATGAAATGCTTGTGTAAAAGTAATAGCAACGCAGCCTTGAAGCCTTAGGATGTGTTGGAAATAGGAACTGACAGGCCTCGGTGTAAAGAAGATGGTTCGTTCCATTGCCTGGCGGTTTATGCAAGGAAAAACCTTTGTGCAAACAAGTGTGAGTGTTATATGTGTGTGTGTGTGTGTGTGTGTGTGTGAGTGTGTGTGTGTATGTGTGTGTGTGTGTGGGAGGCAGAATGTTTCACATTCTCCCAAAGAACAATTAACGGAAGTATCCTGGAATAAGTCTTCATCCTGTCATGTGCATGAGATCTGAGGGTTAGACAGAGGCATAGAACTTGTTCTCTGTCTGAGCTTTCATACACAGCAGGAACAATTGCATAAAAATTACCGTTCAAACGGCGCCTCTGTCTCCTCAATTCAGCTCCTCACCACCCGCAAGACACACAAAGGAGGTGTGTGAATTGAAAATGTGTCCATCATAGAAAAAGTAAACTTCCATTGTAGAGTATGTTACATCTTCATCGAGAATTAGACTCAGTACAGGCACTGTAGAAAGCTTTAGCTTTACTCCATCCCTCCACCTTGCGACGGACCCAGGAAGCAAAAGCAGTTCCTCTCTTTAATGTACATTTAAATGTGATAGTTCAGCGAAAAAACAAACAATTTTCCCTTTTTAGTGAATGTAGTCAATTGGCCAAGATGTGTTTGATGTTGTTTCAGTCTTGAACTGGAGCTACAAAGCTACCAGTTAGCTAGCAATTTATATTACTCCACCCATACAAATAAAATACCTGAATCTAATCTGTTATCTAAAAATGACAAAATTCAGGATGGCTGCTACTACAGTTAGGAACTGTGCTTTTGTCTGTTATTTTATAGATAAGTTTTATAACAGCAAATTTTACTTGAGTTATATTACAGCTGATACTTATGCAAATGCGGTTTTCCAGAGCAGCTTGAATTATGTTACAGATGTAGGTGAAAATAGAGTTAAAAATCTTGCTCTTAGTCTTTTATTGATGTAATCTGGTGTGGTGGCCTAGATAGGGAATCACGCCCATCTTCTTTGTGGAGTATGTGGTACAGATCATGCTACACCATTACACATATTAAGCTACCCCAGTGGTCATCAGCTCTGTTCCTGGAGACTTTTCTGCTCTTAATGCTTTGCTTAACGCTCCAGCCCATCAGGGACTTGAAAGTTGTTGTTTATCCAGAGCAGGCTTTACAGATTGTGGCTGCAACTGAACTTAGAAACACTAATACTTGATTTGATATTTGGGTTGAAGTTTGGTTTGGTTTTATGCCTTAAATACTTCCACATTGCTACATTAACTTCAGTGACAAACTAAGGCAAATATTAGTCCACACTCAGTATTAGGAAAGAATTGTGTGATTTTTTCTTGCCTAACCATCAATTTAAAACAAAGGCAAGAAAGTAACAAAAAATACCAATGTGCAAAATAAAAGGTCAATTACTCTGACACAGCTGGACAGGCACCCCACATTTCTGCAGCAAAAATGACTTTGAATCGTTTTCTCACATGATTAGAGATGTTTCGAGCAATACTTGGCTGTCTCTTATACAGGACTTTCTCTATCCTGCTCTAACTGCTTGTTTTCTTATCTAATTCAGCAGTACACAGCAAATTGAGAGCACATCAATTGAAAATGGCTGGGTTCTCTCTCCCTGCTTTAGGTGCCGCTGCAGTATTGATGAAAATAGCATGGCGGCGAGTTTGCTGCTTGTATAGGCCACCTCTGATTTCCATCTTTATGCAAGCATGTTTATCTGTAGTCTTCTCCGAACTGCGCAGATGTAGGAAAGAACACGTCGGCCCAGCAATTCTCCGGGCAATTTGGTATTCAAGTATGCAATTCGGTCCCTTCTGGGAAATATATAAACGTGTGTTTTACTGATGGACCTACAGCTGTGCACGTGGTATAGCCTCACTTTCACAGGGCCTTTCTCCAGGAGTCGATTTCAACAGTTTTGATAAGAGAATGTCGTCTGATCCTGTTGCAAGAGCAAACACACCGTGAACTAAACATGAATAAAATGAAGCACAGTGTATATTATCACCTCAAACACAAACATTATAGAAGAAAGAGAAAAGAAATCATATATAAATCACTTATACTGAAAGTTAATGGAGTTTTTCCCCCTCTCCAGTGATTTTGGACCATTTCTACTGGTCCATTCATTCTGAAATTTTGACACAATGTAAAGGTCAACCGATGCTTTCAAAGTACATAAGATGAAAAACAACAAAACTGGAGATACGAGACTTTTCCCAGACAGCAACAATATATTGTACATACAAAATAACTCCAAAGACTTTGACAGTACAGTGTATGTGTCCTCCGCTTACTTCTCTCTCTTTAATGAGCTTTGGACAAAGAGTTCAAAGTAAATGTGTTCAAGGGCTAAACACATAATGACACATTTTTGAACTCAGTCATGTGTGTAGAGACACCCACACGCAGAAGCATAATTGCTTGAGTCATAGAAAAGACTCTTCATTCAGCTTCAAGACAGAGAGTGAGAGAGAAGAAGAAGAGCAGAAGTGTTAGACAGAGAGAGAGAAGAAGTCCAAGAGAGAGAGAGGAGAGCGAGAGCTAGAGAGAGCGAGAGATTCCTCTGTGAATAAGAAGCAGGACCCTATTTCACACTACACGAGATGTGACCTTTCAGAAATAGCATTGTCTAAAATGTGTCCCATATCTCTCTGTCTCTATCTCTCTCTCTCACACACACAGGTAGTAAATAACAAAGCACACACACACACATAAAAAGACACAACACCAAGCAGTCTCTCTCCATCTAATGCCGAACACTGAACTCCCTCCCATCAGCGCATGCTGTAGGGAGTCCATTAGGCTTCCAGCAACAACCACATTACCCTTTAACTCCCATATAATCCTGCTGTTAACATTCAGAAAAGTAATGATAACATGTGTGAGTATGTGTGTGTGTTGAATTACTTCTACTGCCATATGTGAATCAAATATATATATCCTCATAAATAATTGCAAATGGTGGCAAAAAGATTTCAGAGGTTCTTCTGGCTGGATTCATGCATCTGCGTCATTTATTTAAAAGAAACGGCAAGAATTCTATTTCTACAATAAACGTGTCAGACTTCAAAAGCTAAACCGAAGTTTCGGACACAACTTCGCAAGGCACTGGAATGGAGTGGTAAATTTGACGTCATGACTTATCATCTCGTTTCCACAACTTATCAAGGTGTGCCCATACATTAGAATCATATTCCCATGTAGCAGCAAGACTTCTAATGGATAAAGAATGTAATCAGCAGCTCTTCACAAGGTTGTTCTTTAAAATGTTTAATGTTTTTATTTGGTTGCAGTAGATCGTCACAATTAAGAGGTTATTTGGCATCACACAGTGTAGCGTTCTGTTGGTTCCGCAGTCTTACAAATTACGGACCATTGCTAAGTAAAGATCATTGCTAAGTGTCACGCGCACCAGATCACGTGACGTCAATCGGCACCAGAAGTGACTCACGTAGGGTATATAAACAGGAAGTAAGTGTAGATCTTCACACAGACATTGAAGTTACTTGACTTCATGCCCACGTATCGACCTTTACCTCTTCTTACTCAACTCAACTCATCGGTACCATGAGTAACCAGACTCTCCGGAGTCAGTTTATATACCTGTCTGTGTGTGTGTTCAGAACGCGAGTCCATCTTGGTGTGGATTCTAACTCCCTTAGGAGCGTTCTCAGAGCAACTGCGTGGTTTACCAGCTCTCTCGTGTCTCTCACGTCCGAGTCCTTCCACCACCCTACACTGTGGGCTCCGTTCACTCATTATTCTTCCTTCAATCGGGACACTAAGTAAAGACCATTGCTAAGTAAAGACCACTGCTAAGTAAAGACCACTGCTAAGTAATGGTCAAAGGTAAGACCATTTAAAAGTAAAGAACATTGCTGAAACTGGTCCTGTCAGTTTCTTCCACCCTAGAGCAGTTTCAGCAGCTAGGAATGAAGTGACCACTGATGGTGGAAAGGTCAAGATATTGTGGGGAAATAGAGGCGAGTATTAGAGCTGAATCTTCAGATAGATAGAATGAGTTTCACTAGCTTTTCACTAGCTTTTGCAGTACAGGCGTTCTACCGCCATTGTAGTACTACGGATTTGTAAGGCTTTTCACTGCTGTGTGTGTGTGTGTGTGTGTGTGTGTGTGTGTGTGTGTGTGTGTGTGTGTGTGTGTGTGTGTGTGTG
>JBBJLR010153002.1:0-15114 GCA_037577145.1 Brachypetersius gabonensis
TATTTGCCAAGTTAGGCTAAAATACGAGGCTACAGATGATGCTAAACTAAGCCGTTTGGGAGCCGAAAGAACCGGCTTTTCTTCGGTAGTCGAGCCACAAGAGCCGGCTCTCTGAAAAGAGCCGAACGTCCCATCACTAGTGTATCTGACAGATTCCATGTTGCAGGATCAGCCCCTCCCAGCTGAGCTCTGTGCGGGGAGGAGACGAGAGTGAACGGTTACAGGTGAACTGGACAGCAGAACACAGAGCTACATCCCTGTAGAACCTTCATCAGAGAGAACCATCCGGTTAAAATGGCTAAAGGGTGAGTAATGTGTTCATGGAGAACTTCCATCTGGGGTCTTTCTCTACCTCAGAGGAAGGGTTAAAGTTTATATTCCGCTCGAAGGCACTTCCGCGTGTAGCTGTGAAAAACAAACAGAAACTGGAGTTTCAGGCGTGGGTTTAAGGTTTTCGGTATTCTTAAGCTTTTAAAGACTTACTGTCAAAAATGCGCTCAATCATAACGTTCTGCATATTCCTTTATAACATTATGAGATTCTTAAATGTTTTTTTGGATTTTTGTATCAGAAGAAGCGGTTTGTGTTGCTGCCAGGCGAGACGAGGTGCTTTAACAAGAGCATAATCACAAACATGTTGTTTTTTCCTTTTTCATCGGAAGCTCATTTATTAAGTTAATAGAAAGGTATTAAAGAGGGTCGATGTCGTAATTAAACTCATTTTCCGCATAATTCCACACCAAAATGGTGATTAAGCCCCCCCTATGCTGAAGTTATAAAACCAAGTGGAGGTCGTAGTCAACACACTATATGAACAAAAGTATTGGGACACATCTGTTTTCTAGGGTTTGGGGAATAGGCCTCTTTCTTCCAGCGAAAGAAATTTTTAAAGCTTCAGCATACCGAGACAACGCCAGACTTCCCACTTCTTGGACAGAGTTTGGGGAAGGACCTTTTCTATTCCAGCATGACTGTGCCCCAATACACAAAGCAAGCTACATAAAGACATGGCTGGATGAGTTCATTGTGAAAGAACCTGACTGGGACAAACAGAGCCCTGACCTCAACCCCATCCAACACCGCTGGGATGGACTGGAAGGGGGATTGATAGCCAGGCTCTCTCATCCAACATCAGTGCCTGACCTCTGTTGCTGTAATGGTCAGGTGTTCCAATACTTTTGTCCATGTGTTGTAGGTTCATCTGAGTAAGTTTCTCTTCAACAAGCAATTTTACATCAAAACACTCTGAATAACTATATTTTTATAGCTGGGGAACTATAACTTTATATAGCTGGGGAAGCACTTGAGAAGCAGTATAAGAGAATACAACTCTTATGTTAACTGATCTGAAGGATAGTTGAAGTTTATTTCTGTATTAAAATTGCTGCAGTGCTGCTGTTGACCAGGAACTGTCTGCAGTTCTGAATGAGATGTGGAAGCTGGATGTGAACCGCTTGAAGCCTGGCAAAGATTATACCATCAATTTGCAGGTAAGGCTCAGGAGAGGACAGAAAAAATGCAACAGCACAAGTGCATCTGAGCAACTGTCAGCATGTCACTAGCCATTATGGATTGTATATAAAATTTAGTTTGATTGATATTAGCAAGTGGTCCTTTTTTCATTTGTAGTGATGTTCCTAACTGAATCATCCACTGAGAAATGTCATGTTTCTTTTATCAGGACAGAGCTGATTTTGTGGCCCAGGGCAGTAATAGTGCCAGAGACAAAGCAAATGCTCCCTTGTTTACTTATGTCAATGAGGACAAGCTCAGAAGTATTGAAACTTATGCTCGTAAGTGAGTCATTCCTCCATATTATGAAGTTTGATAATAAACACATTATCATTTTGTAACAAATATTGCATATTTCTTGTTTATCAGTATTGTTTGTTTAGATATGTATTCTAATTGCTTCACTGTTTTTTAGGCTTCATGGCCCTCTTGGACAACTATGAGATGTCCACGGGTGTGGCTGAGAAAGTGACGAATGAAGAGCTGGAGGAGAATGAGCGCTTTCTTGATGCCCTTTTAAAGACAGAGGTCATTAAGGTACTCCTCCAGAGAAAGTATATGTGCATGTGCTACTTTCTATATGCTTTTTAGAGACAGATTCCAGAAGACTTGTCATTTGTTGAGTGCCTGACTCCATGCCTTTATCTTTCAGCGTGCCCACAAGTATTTAGTCAGTAAGGGACAAGCCAGCTCGGATACTGCTCAGTTTAAAAAACAGCTCAGTGACATCTGGTTCAGGCTCTATCACAGAGACAGGAGTGGGGGGTAAGTCTTCCAAACCAGATAGCACTTTGGGTTTAGTGGGGCCGCTGCTAAATGGCTTCAGGCTAGAAAATAAAGCCATTATCAAGATGTTCTGGAACTTTACTGGTCCAGCATGTTCATGTATTTTTAATACAGGGGGTCCTCAAGTTACGACACACATCCGTTCCTTCAACAGACAATCTTTCCTTTGACAGTGATATAACCCGAATTTTTTCTTTGATAGTGATGTAACCTGAATTTTTGAGTCGAAGCACACACTAGCCTAACTTACTTACTGACCCTAACACAGTTAAATAATCAAGATAATACAACTAAGCCTCAGAAAAAGAAAAACTTCTCCGTACGCAACCAACTAGTTTGCCCACGTAGACTGTAAGTACGAGGCTAACGGTGTAAGTTGAGTGGGAGTTAAGTGTCGTAAACTCGAAACATTGAGACTGTTGTAACTCGTGGAGTCCCTGTGTTTTCATAAACAGATTAAAGGGTCTGTAATAGAAACAGTTCCCTCTTATGTTGAGTGTAATCTGTTATTGATTAATTTGTCAGTTGTTATTGACCCAAATTTTGAATATAACCTAATTCTAAAAAAAAAAAAAAAGTGAACTGGTATGAAATATATTTACAATTTAATTTTACATGTCATGTGTTTATGATCTCTTTGGCTTCTCTACATTTGTCCCAACATAGTGAAGACTCGTGTGGATTTGAGCATGTGTTTGTTGGTGAGGCCAAGCACGGTAAAGAGATCATGGGCCTGCATAACTGGGTCCAGTTTTATCTGCAAGAGAAACTGAAATTTGTCGACTACAAAGGTTACAAGTCAGCAGACAAGGACAAGGTATGTCTTAGTCAGCAACAAGGTCTTACAGCAGGGAACCCGTTGACTGTTCCTGCTTTAGCCATTTTAATTTGATTAGATTTGGCCCCTGTATTTTAACAGAGTATACTATAGATCAGTGGTTCCCAACCTTTTTTCCTTGAAGCCCCCCTTGCCTGTGTCCAAGACCGGCCCCCCCAACCCCAACTCCTACCCCCATAGACGCACAAAAATAATGAAGTTATTAATTACACACTTTTATTTGCAAAAAATAAACAGTGGTTGTAGGTTTTTATACTCTTATATGCACGCACATACACCCTTTTACGTTTCTCAGACTGTATGAATTTGTATGTTTTTATGAATATAATTTCGGTAACGTCAGTGCAGACAAAATTGTGGGCCCCCCCAGTGATCTCTCGAGCCCCCCTCAGGGGGGCCCGGACCCCAGGTTGGGAACCACTGCTCTAGATAATGTTCTTGGTAGAAATGCATAAAAGAACTAATACAGTTCTATGAAAAAGTACTTGTTCCACTCCTGAATTCTTCTAATTAAGTGCTTTCACGTACTATTATGAAACTATAAGTAATACAAGTAGAACATGAGGATATGCAAAGAACTGCTTTTAAATGGTAATTTCATGTATTTAAGGGAAAATGTTTACAACACATAAATCACCTGTGTGGAAGAGTTATTACAGCTAAAGTAAATTCAGTTTATTGATTGATTGTATACATAAATGTGAAGATTATTTACACACAGACACTTGGTGTTGGGTCATGATCATTGCAAATTGCATGTTGTGTGTACTCAGGTTGATTTTGCCCTATTGAAGTTTGTTTAACGATCTTAAACAAATAGAAGAACTCAGGAGGAGCCAAGACTTATAATGGCATTGTATAGTGTTCCTACCGAGGGTGTATGCAGCATCATGTTCCAGAAACTGAAAATGGGTTATAATGAATGTTTTTAATGTTATGTCAGTATTAATTGCTGATTTTCATCATAGTTGATTTTATTGGCACATGTTTGTTATATTCCTGTTTGGTCCTTTCAGCCAAGCGCGGATGACCATGTTGTGAACCTGCAGTTCAGCTGGAAGGGTCTTGTGAAGCCGCTGGGCAGCTCCTTCATCGGCGTCAGCCCTGAGTTTGAGCTCGCACTCTTCACCATCGTCTTCCTCAGGGATAATGATCGCCTCACCAAGGCAGTAGTGAAGGTGGATAAATACTTGATGGAGATTGTGGTGTGCCGCCATGGGCGTGCCATTGGAACATCCTACCCCAAAATGCTCAACAAGGATGTGTAGCTGCAGGCGTAGATCTGTAGATCTCTAAGTTATGTCCCTAACGGCACAAGAAGTCCTGCAAAAAGGAAGGTCCAGCTGGGCAGCCATAGAATCTTCAGAACTGGTAGCAGTAGCAGATGCCAAAATTTTAGATAAAACATAGGTCAAAACATATCTGTTGAAAATGTTAACATGCCAGTCACTGATAATCGTTTATCACTATAGCATTTTAAGTTCCTTATAGATTTTTTTAACTGTGCTCTACTTTAACGTAAAAAATTAATTTGAGGTACGGAAAACTTGCTTACATTGTTACAAAACCTGTTACAAATTGTTAATATCAGTCTTTTCAATGAGTTTGCAATAATGGAAAATACAAACTCTATAAATTTCTGTACATTACTTTGACAAAATACCTTTTTTAGAGAAAAATATCAAGTGTCTTTTTTGCCTGTGATTTTGTTCAGTGTTCCAGTTTACTTTAGACATAGCAATTTGGTACCTCTCTGCAAGCTGTGGATATTGTTCTCAGGGCATATTTGTGTTCATATAATGGAAACAATGCAGTTGCTTTCAGAATGTTGCCCATCTATATTTTATTTGAGTGAAAATAAACTGGATTCAGATCAACACCATTTTTGTGAATTAATTGTCTGATTTGAAAATGCCCTACTTTTGAAAATCTCTCACCGGGGCTATATGTCTTTCCTTCATGTAAAATCAGGAGATATTTTGTGAATAACTCTTATGTATCCTGTTCATGAAAAATAGGAACGTGTCTTCCAACTTTCAGACTCGTCTTCCACCTTTCAGGCTATCTGTTGCACCTGATGTATTCACAACAGTAGTGGGGTTTTCCCCGTACATGTAATAATTTACATTTCTTTGTCACACAGCTATGAGTAAACTGCACTTTATAAACTCCAATATGGTATCCTTTGTTTGAAAATATTTAAAATATAGAAATATTGTTAGTGGCCTAAGATGCATCATTAAGGTTTGTAAGCTATTTGCCACAGACTGCACAGCCAGGGGCTTTTATTCAGTTTCACACATTTCTGGTTCTTTGTGAATGAGCATGATGTGTTTGTGTTTTACTAAAACTACACTAAACCATCAGAAGGTCTAATTTAACTGCACCACCCAAGAGGGCTCAAAAGAGGCAGCTGTTGCTGGATACGGAACTGGAGCAGCTGATGTGCGTGTGTGTGTGTGTGTGTGTGTGTGTCTTGGGGGGGGTGGGGGGGGTGTATGCATTTAGTATTAATTTTTAAACTGATTTAGTGACATTCCATAGTATATTTTTGTTCAGTCACTGCCATTCACTGATAGATCTGTATGAATGTTCACAGTCTAAGTCATGACTTACACTTACAGGTGTGAGCGTCATTTATTACTGATATCAAAGACAAAGGAGAGAGGAAGCTGTTAGTAGATTCTGTTACAAACACTTCTAACATACAGGCAAAATTTAATGTTTTATTTGAGCTCAGGTGTTTGTAAAGGCATTTCTAAATGGTGCCGGCTTGCACACGTTAACATTCGTTTTTAAATGAGCTGTCGAGTATGATGAGTTAACACATGCAGTCCCCCCTCAGGTAGAAATGAAATGCTCTGTGGATAACAGAATTACTATAGGTCAGTTACCTACAGCAACTTTATAAGATAAACAAGCTCAATTACAGATATAACACATAGTAAAACCAAAAAATCCTTCATAAAGGGTGTCAAACTTATCTTTAACCAGCAGATTTTTGTAAGTGGCAGAACCTTGTCTCAGGATCAGAGAACAGAGCGCTGAATAGAAATGGGCAGTTTCTTCTACAACTGTGTTCGGCGAACGTCAGGTGGAGTTATTTCCAAGCTGAATGAAGTTAAACCGTGATTTTATAAAATCTTCCGCCACCCCATTCTTTACATGCTAACATCCCACTTGTTTAAACAGAGCATTTACTTCCTGTTTTTCCTGGTCGTCTTGGTTGCCTTGGAGTACCTTTGGTGGTCGTTGACACGGTTGCGCAGCACATTGATGTCATACTTCTGCCTTTTCAGTTTCTCGGCAAGATCAAACTTCTCGGCATAGAGCTGCTGCAGCCACTGCCAGAGGTCACGAGCCTTTTCAGCCAGCTTGTCTTGGTTCAGGTGATCGATGTTCAGCGGCTTGCGCCGCTCCATGAGGGCCTTGGTCTTCTTCTCACGTTCTGTCAGCTTCTTGCCCTTCTTTTGGTCTACCTTCTGCAGGTATCCACCATAGGACTTGTTGTTGATGAGCTTCTTCTTCTTGGCGTCCTCCTCGGCCCGCAGTTTGGCAGCCTCCTCCTCGCGCCGGGCCCTTTCCTCAGCCAGGCGGGTCTGCCTCTCCCTGTCCTGCTCGGTCCGGACACGCAGCTGCTCAGCTCGGTCCGCACGCCGACGCTCAATGCGTGTTTTCAGGGCAACCAAGTCATCTTCCTCCTTCTGTCTGTTGCTGAAGTGCAGCTGGATAAGACTCTGCAGCTCATTGTAGTCTTTCTCCAGGCGTTTTCGATGGAGGTCATCAAAGTCCACCTTTTCGCCATCAGGCATCTTGGGAGGCGCTATGTTCGGAACATACATCTTGGGTTTGGGCTTGGATTCCTCCACTTCCGTTTCCTCTTCCTCCATCTCTTGCATTTCCTCTGGTTCTTCCGTCTCCTCAATTTGAGGGGCCTCCTCTACATCCTCTAGCTCCTCAACCACTTCTTCCTCCTCTTCTTCCTCATACTCCTCCACAATCTCCTCGGTGTCGGACATTGTGCTGGAGGCGGCCTCGGTCTTTGAGAAGGAGAGAGAATGAGGAACAGCCTTACTTCAGCCCAGCTGGTGGTTAGAAGAGGGAGCAGTTGTACATGGAAGTGCGTTTTTATAGGGTCCTCTTGTGACCATGTGACCCTGTGTAGTGTGAAATTGCTCAGTCCTTGGACTGTGGAGGGAGGATTTTGGACAGATGCACAGGGATCTATTTTCTTCTCTGGACCTTTTTCACCTCCTCTAGGACCCAGACCAAGGCCCTAACCTCTGGTGTCCCCTCCTTCTGAAGTCTGTAAAGGAATGCCAAGAGCGCCTTTTTCAGACACATACAACAGATGCACTCTCTTGTCTTAAGCAAGAGGTTATTTTGGAATGTTGTTTGAATTAGACAAGCTGTATAATCCTAGAAGAGCTGTATAATCCTAGAAGAGGGATATTGCTGCTGTTATACTACACAGTTCACATGTAATTGCACAATTACACAATATATAATTAAATCACACAAATATTCATTTAATTATAATGATTTCAGTCATCTATCTATCTATCTATCTATCTATCTATCTATCTATCTATCTATCTATCCACAAACAATGAACATCTATGAACAGCTATATGCATTTGCAGCATTTACATTTTCCATTAATAAATGAAATGAAATGACTCACATGCAAAAATCTTAAGCTTTTATTTGCTTCTATATTTGTTCTTTTATGCATATTCTTTGACTCATAATAAATGATCTCCTCTAATTCTTAGAAACACTGTTTTAAATGTTTCTGTTTACTACGATCAACCCAAAATTTGTAGATGAGCTACAAAGGAATCATACTTCACAGTGCAACTGTATTCGCTGACGAGAACTGAGCATGTGCTCATCTCCACATTGCAGTTTTGTTCTTATTATACAAAGCTATGCAGGGCTGTAGGAAAAATCTCTACGTCCCGTCGGACAAAGTAAACTGACGTCTACAATGCCTTCTACAAGCTCGGGAATGCAATTAAAACATTCCTGCCATCTGAGCTATAAAGCACCAGAGGGAATCGCTTTAAGAGCTGCTGGGAAATGATACCAGACCTAACACAAATACAAAAGGCCATCACTAACAAAGGCATGCCTAATGGCAAGTATGGCAGATGGAGACAGGGTCCCTCAGTGACAAAGGCAGGCAGGTGTGCCATTTGATACCCAACCAGATCCTGGTTGTTTGCTAAAAATTCCAATGAAGCTTTTAGTTGTGTTTACCAGCAGGGTCTTTCCAAAACACATTGCTTGTTGTATAAAAGGGGCATGAAATAATAAAATATTTGATCTTGTTAGTACCCATATCAAATGTTTCGAAGCCCAGGAGGCACTAACCTTTGTTTGCACAGCCCATGTCAGGCATCAATTGCTCTCTATTTAGCATTGATCTTTAAAAGTTAAGATTGAGGTACTCTTATGAACCAATTTAATGAGCTGTGGAAAGGACATGTGTGGAGTGAGTACAGTTTCATGGTCTCTGAGATCCATGATAGGAATGTATTGTGTGGGTGAAGGGATAATGGGGCATAGCATTATGTTAGTTTACTCTAAGGCCAGATGACTGACCTTTTCAACCACACTCCTTGTATGAGAGGTAGCCAATACATGGGGTGCGTTTATATAATAATAATCTGCAGCTTGTGCTTTAAAGCTGATAGGTTGGTTGTACAGTGTTGCTTTTAGTTGCCCTGTAGAATGTTCTCTGTTTAACAGGATCTGGAATGTTTGATATTGTCTGCATTAAATATATATAGTAGCTTTGTGCCCATACACATATAGCCTCTTCTTACCTTGAGAAATTCCCTCAGCTTCAGTCTGTGCTGGCTGCAATTTGTGAGTGACAGGTGCTGGTTGTATTTAAATCATGCCTCTGATTGGACACAAGCAGCAAGAGACAGCTGCATCTATCAATAGGAGCTCTGGGTTGTTGCTGAATGACATGGGCCAAAATTAACCAGCCCCCAGTTCCAGCACCCATTCTTCACAGTTGTGTGATAAACCTATTTGGCATTTACTTTACCAATGGCATTTTTTTATCAAAACATACCAGAAAATGTTTCAGAATTGAAAAGTACTGGCAAAATATTTGCATTTAATAGTCCTGTATTGAAAGACCCTCTATATAATGTAAGGGCTCTGTACATGGTTTTCCTAGAACCATATTTCCAAAACCATGATCAACTATTTTGTGAGACTGTGGTGTAAAATAAGCCAAATGCAATATCCATGCTCTTCTCAAACCTTTCAAATCGTTTTACATTAAAGAGGTAGTTTAATTGTTAAAACTGCAGGATAATTTACCAAGACATGAGAGAATTAAAGAAGGGTGGAGGAAAAGTTTAAAAAGTATGAAACTATGTGACAAATACAGAAAGTGCAAGTATAAAAAACAAAAACAAATGACCAAGATTTAAAGTTTCAGTATTACCTTAATTTCCCCATTACCAAAGGAATTAGAAAAAAAGGGACAGCTATCTAAGTCTCATGACAACTCAGTCTTCTATTTTTATTTGTCATGATATGCTTCATTTGTGCAAATAAAAAATGTAAGTTAGTCTGCATTAACAGTACATGCAAAAACAGTAATCCAGTTCAATAACAGCTTTTATAGTTTTGTAATAACATTTCATTTTTTGCAGTAATATACTCCTCAGTGTAATAAACCTTCCCAGGAGGTAATGATATAAACAGCACAGTGACACAAACAGCACAGTGGGTACATTAGCAAAACTAACGGCATGAATGAAATGAAAAGTCCATAATTAGCTCAAAGGTGACAAAAAGAATGAGTATAACGCCTTAAATGAAAAAAAGAGAATTGCACTTCAATCTGCTAAAGAATAGATGTGTTACTGAACGATTAACTTAAATCACAAATATATAACTTATAAACTATACTGCTTTCTGGAGGACACTTCATATGGAGAACAGTTCATTGAAATGAAAATGTGAAATGAACTTCTCTCTTTTTCAGTGTCAATGTAATGAAATAAAAATGTTTCAACATTGATTCTATATAAGCTACAGTTTCTGGCTGAAAGAGCTCTAAACGTTTGCAGCATGATTCACACCATAGAACACATCATCAGCTTTAGGTGCCCTTCTCCATTCTTCTTCAGCTAGATTATAACGTAAGAAACGCTGCGCGTCATTGATTGATATCCTCCTGTGGGCAAACTGTTAAAGAGAGATAAAAAAAACATAAATGTACATAAAGCATAAACTCTAAAAGTGCTGATTAACAAACATTGGCTTTTCTTTGGAATCTTACTGATTTCTCTAAGCAGGGAAAAACATTGAATTGCCAAGAATAAAGCAGTATGTAATTCCACCAAAGACAAACAGCATGATTACAATCATTCATAGTTTTGCAAAGTCAAGCAATTAAAATCGATTAGGGGCGTTCATCTGGTCCAGTGTTCGTCAATCTCCAAGAAATTAGATTCAAGAATGTCAAATCAAACCAAAGCTTTTAGATCTGGTTTGTTCACTACCTGCTTACTAACACACTTTTAATACTAAGAATAACATTATGAGGAAATTCTGGCTGTGTTTACTGAGCTTTAGATACACATTGCAAAGTTCATATGCCATACGTCACTCCTTTTATTCCTTTGTTTTGTTGGTAATGACATGTGTGTAAACTGTCAGATATTGGCTACAGAGTGTTTCCTAGCCCTGCCTGTCTAGTTCTTCCACACCGGGCCTTTTTTGTACCTCCAGGCTCTCACACACTTATGAAGTGATTAAGAATGGGCTGAAGAAGGGGTGTGTCAGAGCAGAGAAAAATGCATGTACTAGAAAAAAGGTAAAATAAATACCTGGTACACTCCTGTGTGAAGGCGTATTTAATTTTCTTGAACTGTTACAGTATTTCACAAAATCTCTTGGTCACCGACATTACCTAGTTTTCTACAGATGCACATGAAAGATGACACGATTGAATTTTGGCATTTTCATGTCATAACAAGTAAATCAATAACATTGACACAATCATTCGCCAAATAAAACAAGGCCAATAGACACTTTAACTACAAATGAAAGAAGTAGGACATTTAAATATTTCTGTGTTAGTATTTTTCATGTGTACCTTTGAGAAATCTCAAGCTTGAGGTCACTTCATATGAAATGAAACTGATATTTAAACCGTGAACTGAAACTGACAGACATTCACGCTTGTTTGCCGCTTATTCACTCACTAGCTCTTGTGGATACACAGCAGAAAGGACAGCAGAATCAAAGAATCATAATACAGGTATTTTGGGATCAGTGCAGCTACATAGTGCTAAAACACACCAAAATGTAAAAACACTACCACAAACTGCTAAGGACTACCGCTGATTCTCTGTCTAAATGCCTGACAGTGGAGTAGACCTGAGCAGACGGGTGTGGTTTAACACAGGTTGGTGCCTGTATTCTGGGAGGAGGGACTGAGATCCTGCTTAATGTGACACGGCTGGCTTTGTGTACAGTGTCCTTCTTATTCCTCTTCTTCGCTCACACAGGAGAGAGTGGCGGTTTGAACAGAGCGGCTCTTCTTTGCTCAGCTCTTAAATCAGTGATCTGTAAGTTTGTCAGCACTGTCAGCGTTTTAGGTTATCCTCACATTTGGACATTTTTATCCTTTGAGTAAGCAAACAAGGATTTTTCTTGCACATTGACATTCGTCATGTGTTTATTCTTTTTACCAGTGCCAGAACAGATTTTCTGGTAGTTCTGGTCTTTCCAGCAAAAACAAAAAAAACGTCCTAAACATTAGAAAACCGTCATGACTGGGGACAGTGACGGTCAGTGGCCGCTAGAGGGCGCCAGGGGGTTGTGTGTCGTAATTCCTGAGCGCACCAGATTTTAGTTTTATTTTCAATATTAGTTTCAGCTGCTGGTGTGCTCAGGAGAAAGCAGGTCTGTTTTGTGATTGGGTTTTGGGGTTTGGGATATTATATTTAAGTTGGTGAGTGGTGGAACTGAGTTGCTGGTCCACCATCAGACTTGGTATTGTTTATGCTATAGTTTCCAGTCCTGGATTTGTTTTGTTTGGCCCTAGTTTCATTTGTTTTGTTGACCTTTTAATAAAAACTTGTCTTGGCTAGGGGAGAGAGGGGAACCATGACTAATACATGTTCCAAACATGCACGCTCCTACACTGATCATTTACAACCAACCTGTCAAAAAGGGGAGTACCAGCACTTATTGCTTTCCACTTCAAGAACTGATTCCAGCACTGTATATCTAGTGCCAGAACAGATACACAGTTCTGAGTGAAAATGAACTGTTCAGTGTTCATCAGCACTACTATTGTTTAATCTCAACATCTGTTTTAAATATTTTTACCAGATTTAGTAATGACCAGCTCCACAAGTTAAAACTCTGGGAGGGTGAAGTTTCAGCACTGGGAGGATAAACACCAGCACATGCTTCCTCCAAAGTGGCTGCTGATTCTGTTACGTCAGATAATGGACCTTCATCCTGGCGTTTGTTCCATATGATGCACCCGGTGTAGTTCTAAATGTAAAGTTTCATGGTGTAGTTATATATGTAATGTTCCATGATCTAACAGGTCTAAATGTAAATTCTGGAGTTGAAGGATGAGTGTATTATTGTAAGATACAGCTAAAATAAAAGTCTTTTACAGACAAACTCAGATCTGTAAAGATAACTGCCAGGTCCTGAAAATTCACTTTTCATTAACCAAAACAACTGGTTTAGTCACTGGAGCAGGTGAGGGTATATTTTAGTGCCTCTGTAAGGTGACTTTAAGACCAGAGTCATATGATACAAATGTGTGATATGAAATTAGGACCAAAAATAATTTGAAATCACATGCACAAATATCTGTCTGCGCTAATTTTGTGAGTTTTATGGTCCACATAAAAAGCTGTTGTGGCAATATATCAGCAGTAAATTGTGATATTCACTGATTAATAAGCATTAGTGTGCTGAACTTTAGTTATGTAACCAAACATTGAATTACATGCTTGTCTGTCTTTTTTGGATCCAGACTTCACTATTTAAAAAAAAATATTACTTTAGACATTCTGCATTTAAAAAATATAAAATAGTCTAAATGAGGTGGCACACAGCCTGGGAGTGTGTGATAAGTTCGAAATATTTTAGTTCATTTTATCACAGAATAACATGTTCTTCCCTGAGCAACCAAATACTGGCGAACAGGGTTTGCACTCATACGGCAAAAACAGTATCGACAGTATTGACCTTTGGGTTTTTTGGACAAAACAGATTTGACTCTTTAATAAATCATTTGACACTTTAATTATACTCTCGTTATATAATATAATATATATATTACACATTTTTGTTATTCAGCGTCTTCAAATCATGACAGATAACAGTGCAGCTGAACAGCAAACTCATAGTACACAAATGTTAAAGAGTAAATGTTACAGGTATAAAAATATGTAATATGCATCATCATAAAGTGCTTACCAGTTTAAAGTGTTTCTTGTGAACATAAAGCAGAGTGCAGTTTTACAGCATTAGCTCAAAGGCTGACAAGGAAACTAAAATGAAATGAAAGAAGGTGTCGGATGAGGAAAAAACTCATCCTCATCTTCAGCTTCCATTTCCCATTCTTCCTGTGTTGGAACATAACGCAGGTATAATTCCACTTCCCCAGTGATTCTGATATTCCTTGAATTGTCATCTACAACACAGAACCAAAGAAAGGTACAAACTGAGTAAAAAAAATCACGAGAACGTAGCTATATAAATATAGCTTTGACTTATGCTATAGAAGTAGAGACTTCAGTAAATCTCTTACCTTTTTTGCACACAAGAGGGGCAATCTTTATGACTGTAACCGAAAAGCATGTAAGTAAACCAATGGAGAGCAGCAAGATAAGAGTGATCCATTCTTTTGTAAAGTGGTAACGTTCAAACACAGGAGAGCCGTGCTTCTTGTCCAACATCTGTCCATCTAAAAGTGGAGAAATCACCCACATAAACCCCTATATTACTTTCATAGTATTTATTATAAAACAGGTGCTATTTGCTGGATAACACATTTTAAGTTCCATAAAAGCATGTTAAGCCAGGACCTAAATGAGTTAACAATCCTTTTAAATTGAACTTTCTTTAAGGTGCTGCTGAAAAGTAAACTTCGCACTTGTGGGACTAATAAAGGTTTATCTTATCTTAAAACCTTTAAACCTACGTATTGTCACCTCACATCTCCAAAATAGCGTTTTCATACAAGAAGCAACATCTTCTTAACTTCTGATAAAAGTGTGATGAAACGTAAAGCATCTTTAAAAATATTTGTAGGTAATGTAAATAGGGTTCAGTAATAGTGCCTACCCCATGCTACAAAACTATGAAAATGATCTGTGTCCACCACACAGTGATAGCGGTCCGGCTCTTTAAGGCTGGTTTCTGTCTGAAGTCTTATTTGAACTGTGCCATCCATATTCGGAGCTGGACTGGAGATGTTAATGTTTTCATCCACCATCACTCCATCCAAAGTGAGACGAACACGAAGTCCTGGCAAATACTTATGTCTGACATAACATCTGAGACATGCTGAGTTTCTATCAGGAGAAGACTTTCCAAAAACATAAACTTCAAGGCCTGCAGAGAAACACAATGTAAAAAGAATTAGTAAATGGTTCAATGACCAGCGATTCTTTCTCTTTTAAAGGGCAAAAGTAAGAAAATGCCCTAATAAAGACTCACGTGGGTTTTGATTCAGATAATCAGCTTTCTTCATCTTCAGCTTCAGCAGAGATGGTTTACATTGAGTCTGTTGGAAGTCCTCCAGTGATAGAGACATGAACTTCATCTGGTTCCATTCTGACTGTATGGTGTTCCCCAGTGAAGAGTCAGAGCTCCACTTCAGAGTGTTTAGATCCAAAGTTAGAAAGTCTTCACCATTCACTCCCCACCTGTCACTCATAAAGACTGATGAACCATCTGCAGTGCAG
>JBBJLR010153019.1:0-15113 GCA_037577145.1 Brachypetersius gabonensis
GTATTAAACTGAGTTTTAATGAAATTAAAGTGTTCTGGGAGCACATTTGGGGGCATATTTAGAGTTTACACTATTAACATAGGCATTTTAAGGCATTTCTTTGACCAAAACACAACAACGCGGTTTTTCATTATACGCAAGTGCTCGTGTAACGTAACCCCCGCGAATAACGAAGGTTTACTGTATTTCTTTTTTCCCTTTTTTTATACAAGAGTTCAATGCAGTACATTATTTCAAAATGTACCATTTGCTCAGTAGGCTATGTGGTCCTTAATGGAAATGACATGTGGAATCACTTTTTTGTGAATCTACATGTTACACATAGATTACAGCAGGTTAGCCCATCCATTTAGGTTAAGGTTAAAGTCCAATCAAGTATTATAAAAGAATGACATATTTAGGTCTTATGGTCCCGCATCAAAAAAGTCTCTTGATCTAATGAATACTGAAAAGTTGGACAATGGTCATATAAAAATGTGTAATTGTGTAAAAAAGTGTAATCATATCCATGTCTCCAGTTTCTATCTGTGAGATAATCATTTGGGATTATCGATAGTCCTTTTTTCTATAGGATTACTGTTGTTTCCTGTCAGAAGCCATATATCTCAGTAAGCCCTGACATGAACATGGGCACATACAAGGAATACTAAATGGTTTAATGGTATCACACTTAAAAATGATAAATAAAAAATTAAAGCTAATTAAAACATTAAATATTTCATCATCACTCTCATTACAAAACCTCTGAAATGCCAAGGGAACTTCTGAACATTAATATACTTTAATCTTTAATGTTATGAGATATTATTCTGGATTATCAGTCTATACACCATGAAAGGGCAGTTTAACTCCGTTTAAAAAAGCTGGAGTTATAAGGTTTTGATATGATGGCACTAAATATGTTTCTTCTTTTTTTCGTTATCTCTCTCTGAACAGTTATGGCATGACAATCACTGCAGCTTTGGCAGTGAGTGAAATATTTCTCCAGGGTCTGGGAAACAAAGGAACACATCAGGAACTTCCAGTCAAGACACCAGAAAATTGATTTTTTCCAGGACAGGACTGAAGATAATGACATCATGAAGATAACAGCGACTGACAGGATAACGATAAGCCGATACAAATCCTCACAATCTTTTTAAAGATTTGCAGATGTTGACATTTGAAAAATGGGCACCAACATAAGCATGTGTGCCCTTCTTAATCAGCTTCAAGAAGTAGAAATGATTAGTAAGCGATTTCAAATTGTCAATTAGTCAATTAGTTCACTTTCAGTGAGTCCTTCGCTTTCAGTGATTATTTGTTTCCATAAGGGCAAATAATTGAACAAAATGCTCTCAATAGTCAAGTCTTGGTGTCATGGTGCGTCATGTGTTTTGAGGAGACGCACTTGTAAAGCTGGCGACTGTGGATATGAAAACGAGAACTAAATGAGTGCTGATTGCGGCAGGACTAACTGAGGTAGCAGACCGGCACAGATTCACTAAGTTGAGGTTAAATCAGCTTTAATACAACATGGGAACTAAATGAAAACAGTTCAGTGCTGCAGCATCAACAGCTCAGTGGCTAGAGAACAGAAGCAGTTCTTTAATGGAGTGCCAGATACAATGCCACTGTAACTGAGGAGTAACGGACACTGCCTTTTCAGAGCCCGCCCTTATTTAGTGTGGAACGTTCTAGGGAGCACTAGGTCCAGCTGTGAGTGGCCTGCTTGGACAGCAAAGAGAAGGAACTGCCAAGCTTTCAGTTTTTGCACTCGCCTAGGAGATGCCAGGTCCAGCCACTGAATTTAATCCAGTCAGCATCTTTTGTATTAAAGGGGAGCTGCCAGGAGTACAGTTTCAGAACTCTGTGAGAGGAATACACAGACAAACTAAAAAGCAAGCGCATACCATGCTAGCTGTAGGCATGGTGGAGAGTTGGCTGTAGATACCCGGATGAGTGTAACTAGAGATAGAAGAAATGCAGCAAACACATGTTCTGCATTTGTTCTCTCTCTAATTATATTCAGCCTGGTCAGGTAACTGGTCAGGTAAGTGGGAGAAACCAAAGTGTCAGGGAAAGCAAAGGGAACGGAAGGTGGCTGTTAACTCATGTGGCCGTGGGTGTGGTACCTTCGACATGGCCATGATAGAAGTAACCTTCAAATGAAGGTTATATATATATTAAACGATTTGGAACTGGTTTAAGTCAAGTTTTAGCCGATCATAAGTCAAATTCTACAACCTATTTATATGATGTCCAAAAGTTTTTACTTCTCTAGTCTGATATCGCTGGGGCACTGTGCCAGTGTACTTGACTGATTCGATTCGGCTGCTTTCAGCTGCCCATGTGCTCCTCCCCCAGCCCAAGGCAACTACTGTTTAAAGCTCAGGTGGACATTGTTGTTTCTCTTGTTGTGGACTAGAGACTCTCAGCAACTCTTCCATCAAAATCCACCACTACTGACTCTTAACTGTACCAACTCTATTAGCTATAGATAGCTATAGATCTGTTTGCATGATTAAGCACACACTTAAGGTAAGCAAAGACTGTTTTATTTCATGTTGCAAAACACATACTATAGGTGATGTTCTCTCATGTGATCAAGGTCATGGTTCGAATTATAGGGGTATTGAGGGGTACTGTACCCCCTGATCAAAACCCAAGCCCCCCCCCCCCCCCCCCCCCCGGTGGCAACTATTCGTATTAACGCAGTAGTGGACCATAATGGTCATAGAAGTGTTATGAAGTTAGTAGCCCCCAAATATGGTGGGGTATGCTCACACTCTGATCAAGGTCACTGATTAAAGATTGCAAAGTGAATCTAATTCTGTTTTGTTTGGTTGAGTGTACAGAAATCTTTTAGTGGTGGCACAGATAGCAGCAATAGTACTTTTTTTTTGTGTGACAAGAATTGTGGAAAAGTTGCATCATCTAATGCTAACCATAGTGCAAATGGTCAATTCCACCGTGCAAGTGGCTGAGAGGATAATATGAATATGAAAAAGGGAGCGTTATTATCAATTGCAGTCCCTGGAGGATCCTATGAACATTCATTTTCACACTATTTTCCCCCCAAACCCCTTTTAAACTGGCCCAGCTTTAAGCATGTGCTATTTTCCATTAATGAAAAATTCTCTCACTCTCTCCATTTATCCCATGGGACGCACCGAGAGACTGGCCATCAATTATGTATTTTGTTAAAATAACACTCACTTGTCATTTTCTATAGAAAAATATCTGCTTGCACTGGAACACAATAGCTTACACAACTAGCCATCATTCTTTTCCCCTGGTCTTTTTTTCACAAATGTAATTCACAGCGTCTTGCCGTAGACACTGATAAGGTTTAATTCACATGCTGAGCAAAGTGAAGTGTGGGCTCATTAGTGGAATACACAAACTTTGGACACAGTTTATCAAAGATGAACTAACATTTTCTACTCCTCTTTCAGCAAGCTGGAATAGGCCTGAAAGAAAGCCAGAGTAATAGCTATTGCCATTCTTTCAAACCATTAATGGGTTTCCTGTCATTGCCTGAGTATCATTGATAGAGGGAGAAAAAGGTTCTGGCTCCATAATTACATCTGAAGTACCACATTTCAAGCTCCATTCAATTATCTAGATGTCAGCGCTAGGTGCAAACCTACACACTCCAAAGCTGTTATTGTCTTAACCACATTTACACACATAATAAATGAGGTGAGAGGTGGTCCTTTAGTTAAAATAGTTTTCATTTTGACCACATTCCAACCAAGTGAGGATGACAGAATTAACTTTTTGTTATTTTGCTTACATGCAAAATAACAAACACTCATCGAGACCAACGAATACCGATGTGTTCATTACACGTCTGGAAAAATACGTTTGCGGATATTTAACCTTGAAAAATAACCAGCTGAACCTGTAATAGTGTGTTATACCTGAAGACCTGTTAGTTGACATGCCGGATGAAAAAAAACAAAACAAAACATGTCACTCAATTTGTGTTGAACCTGCCATGGCAGCAAATCTATATGTTACAGTAGCAACTGTCAAACTAGATGCCAAATGTCAAGTTACGCTTGCCTCATAAAATTGGTGTTTACACAAGAGACTATCACTAATGAAAAAAAGAGGAGCTCAGCTAGTGCTTAGTGCGTTTTTTGGTAACAAAGGGGGGTGAGAGAAAATCTAAGAAAAGTACACTATATGGACAAAGATATTGGGGCACCTTGCATTCAAATACAGAGACCTTTAAATGGAGTTGCAACTATAACAGCTTTCACTCTTCTTGGAAGGCTTTCCACAAGAGTTCAGAGTTTCTTTGGGAATTTGTGTCCATTTATTCTGTAGAACATTTACGAGGTCAGGCACTGATGTTGGACAAGAAGGTCTAGCTCTCAATCGGCGTACCGGTTCATCGCAAAGGTGTTGAATGGGGTTGAGGTCAGAGCTGTGTGTGGGCCGTGTTATAGTAGTGTAAATGCATCCCTCTCTCCAAAACACATTCAACAAGCAAAATCATTAAAAGCACTATGCACTCATGGGCTTGCAGTCTACAACCGTGCACACAATTACTGCACTGCAAGGCTGTAGGGTGTCCCATTTGTCATTTTTGTAAAAACATTAATAAAGATAATAACATGATTTTAACATGATTGCTGAAACAAGGGTTGCATTATGCCCAGCATGAGTGATCAGTTTACCAGGTGGAATCACCAAATGAGCAGTTCATGTTCAGAAGAGCAGTGGTAGTAGTTATAGATAAACCATAGCTAGTAGTTCTCTAGGAGATCTCAGTTAACTGCTCTGATCATTAGATTACTATAACCTATTCTCTTAACTATGAAACAGTATTATAAGGTGTTATCAAAAACAGTAAGCCTGAGCTACTTTCTCAAGTGGGTTCAGGCGTAGACAGAGTGTTCACATTAGAAAAATGACTGGAGTTTGGGGGTCACATATCATGAGGCATGGTGCTGAACATGCACCCACACTCCCAAAGCTCCCATCAATAAACCCACCAGTTCTCACTGATATAAAATCACTTTTTTAAATCACATTTTCCTGAGTTTTCCATCCTTAACTTACTTCTGTCTGGCCACCTGTAGTCAAGTTGGACAATGTATTGTCCCCTAGTGGTAGGTACAGAAGTCACATTAATTATATGTCATACTTATAATTACTGGTGGTTAAGATGACATGGATAATTTGTGAGACAGACATTCTTGGTTTAAATTAAGGCTCTCAGAAGTGATACTGAAAAGACAGCTGGTGGCCAAGTGGTTCGGATTTTGCCCCTGCTATCAGAAATCTGTGGGTCCTAATCCCAGGACTGCAAGTGGCACCACTGAGGTTTCCTTGAGCAAGATACCATCCCCACACACTGCTCCACGGGCGCTGTGTTCCTGGTTGCCCACTGCTTCACTTGGTGAAAGGATAAAATACAGAGGAAGAATTCGGTGCTGTTGACTCTGTGTGCTGTTGTGTGTTCACTTATGACAAATTGATACTTTACACTTACAAGTATTTTTATAATAATAAGTGGAAATGCAAAGGAGGGCCCATCTTTCAGAAAGTTTGCTTTTATGATACATTTACATGCCAGTTTGGATTGCAAAATGTTGTATGTGCAGACTTCTTAATACACTTTATATCATATAACAGTGCAGTTTAACACCTACCATGTTTGCTAAAAAACTCCACATAATAGAGCATTGCATACCTGTAGAGCCTCTGTGTTAATGAACTAAAGAGTTACTTTTGTTTCAGGTAGTTTGGAGATGTTCATTTGCATTTCACTTTGAACAAAAATTGAAGAAAACACAGTGCAGCTGAATCAATTTTAGTGTCGATTTTTTTAGGAGATATATGCAAAGTACAAAATAGGAAAGAGATTCAGAAATTTGCCTAAATTGCACTTAAGTATGCCTAAGTATGTGTGGATCAAACACAGCAGTGCTGCTAGTTTTCAAACACTGTATACAGTCCACTAACATGTCATTGTTGTACTGAGAATAATTCACCACTCAAATTAAACCTTCTCACTGGTGTGGGGAGTTCTGACCATTGAAGAATGGGGATAAAGGGCTAACCAATGACACAGAAACAAATGGACTACAATACACACCTGTAAACCTGGAGCCGATAACATGGACACGAGTGTAGATACATGGTAGGTGTTGATCAGACAGGACAAACGATGATCTGACTATCGCGTTCAAACATAAAGTATATCACCTTATGCATGTATAGTTATGGTGTTTTCTTTATACCTCATTTATAAGGGTCAAGGAAGTTTTGATTTGTTGGCAAAAATAATCTCACAGACGTTATGTCTCTCATTAAACTGCAGGAGGTCAGATTATTTTTTGTTGAGAAAGAATTCTTACTTGTTTGAGAGAGAGAGAGAGAGAGAGAGAGAGAGAGAGAGAGAGAGAGAGGGAGAGAGAGACAGAGAGACAGAGAGAGACAGAGACAGAGAGAGAGAGGGGGGGGGTTGGGGTAAAGTGAGTTGTTTTTGAGTCGACACCCCAGGGGATCTGCAAGACCACAGAGAAGGAAATCCAATAATCTTCTGGCTCTGAGTTAGGCATGCTGTGGCCTATTGCAGATGGCCTCAGCCTAACAACCCTACTGTGGCAGTGACCAGTCGAGACAACCCCAATCACATCTACACACAGCTGGTCTTCTTTCAAGACCTGACAACCATCTGAATTAGACGGAACACATGGCTGCTTTTTCGTGCCCTTTCCTCTTTGTTTTACACAAAGGTGCATTTCAAAGATGACTGAAAAACCGATAGAATCATGTTATATCAGAATATGCACAATCATTCAGACAACCTGTTTTAAAATAGACTCTAACAGAGAACTTTGAGCTTTGAAAACATATCATACTGTATAAAAATGACCTTTTGGGATGTGATCTATAGAGGCGTTGGGGTGATCATGCACTGTGAATTCTAGTTATTCCTTTTGCGTACACGGATGTGCATAACGATTCTTTTTGAGTGTGCACAAATATTGAGTACTGCGGAACTTACAGACGAATGAATCAAGAACACATTGCATTTATTTTTCAACATACACTAAAGGTTTGTACAGAAGATACCTTCACATCCATCATTTCTTCTGAAGTCCTGGTTGTTAATAGCGAGTTTCCTCCTTTTGCCCCAGTAACTGTTGATACTTTTCTGGATATTTCTTACAGGAGATGATGAAACATTGTTGTGAGGATTGCTTTCAGCCACAGGAGCACTGGTGAGGTCAAGTCATCATCACACCAGCTCATCAGAAGTTATTTCATGATGAGTTGTCTAGATGATGCAGTTCCACTGCTTTACGGCCTAAAACTGGGAGGCTTTTTTCTCCTGTAACCATAAGTACACCATAAAGTAGCTCAATTCACCAGTTACAAACGAGTGCCTGGATGTTATAGTACATTTATAGAGCCTTACTATCCTTTTGAACGAAATAGATCCTTCCTGCTATGTGTAAAGACACTATGCACTACTTACATACAGTAGGTACATCTCTGAAGTCTATTGTCTAGAGCAGGTCATGACAGAAGTTGTCCCATTTTTGTTGCATGAAGCTTAAGCTCAATTAGCTAAGAAAATGGACTAAGAAAAAGTGTAAAACACTTGCCTGTGATCCAGTGACCACAATGTTGCAGGTTCAAATCCCCTTTTTCTACCATTGTATCCTTGAGCAAGACACTTAACCCTCAGTTGCTCCAGGAGGACTGTCCCTGTTTGCTCCAGGAGGACTGTCCCTGTAACTAATGATTGCATGTTGCTCTGGATAAAGGCATCTGCGAAATGCCACTTGAAGTTTACCTTCCTCTAGCTTACGTTTACATTTATGTTTACAGCATTTAGCACCTCTGCCTGAAGCACAGCATCAGCACATGAATTAATAGGTATTCATGTATTCAGCTGGTGGCCTAGTGGTTAGGGTGTTGCCCCTAAGATCAGAAGGTTCAAATCCCATGACTGCTAGTGGGACCATCCCCACACACTGGCGAATGAGTTAAATGCAGAGGAAGAATTTCACATTGTTCACACTGTGTGTTCATGTGTGACTATTAAAGGCCACTTCATTTTAATATGAACTCATTAGTCCCTCCAGCTCAAATCATCCACCACTTAACTGAATTCAACTATGTGACCTTATTCAGTTCTAAGAATAGAACTGGTTTTATACACAGGTAGAAGGTCATACGTGGCCCATTTGTCAGAGTGTCATGGAAGACTTATTGAGGTGGTGGTGGCCTAGTGGTAGGGTACTTGCCTCTGGTGCAAGAGGTCATGGGTTCGAATCCTACCTTCAGCACCACAACTGGGTCCCTGAGCAAGACCCTTAAGTTGCTCCAGGGAGACTGTCCCCTGTAGTTAAGGAATGGAAGTCGCTTTGGATTAAAGCGTCTGATAAATGCCGTCTTGTGTCAGCAGCATGCTCATGATATATTTAAATGTTATTTGACATATTTCAAAACAAGATGACATGTTCAGTATATGATCTGTTGAGAGCTGTTTTGGGCGTTGAAGATACTACTTCTTCCATGGCTGTTAGGGCTTAGCCATCATTTTGCGCCATAAATGTCAAAACTCATTCAAAATCATTGAAAGAAAATGTGATAATGCTACTGGTAGTGCCTTAATGGATTGTAATATTTTGTTAGCACTAAACTAATAGTGATACACATTTTTTGAAGCTTATACATATATTTATGATATATTTAACATGTCATGTGATGCTGTTTGCAGTGAGTGAGCCCTGTCATTACTAGATGAAAGACATTGGCTCGGCCACTGCTCCTATTCACAGAAAGCATGGAGCGACATTTTGGTTCACAAAAATTGTCCCCTCACAATTGGGGAATTGTCCCCTTCATTCTACAGTCATTTTCAAATTTCATTGGTAGTTAATCTGCTGTGTTTCTTCAAAAAAACAAACAAACTTTGGACAATAAAATGTTACAATGCTTGCAACATCCATGCTAAAATAAAATGACAGGTTTTCTTGGTTTTATTTTGTAGAAATCATTATATCAGGCCTTGGAAGTCCTGATGTTTACCTTCCACTAAATGTATTGCACTTCATTTATCAACTAGGTATCAATGTTTTACAGAGTGCATAAATCGATCGAATCACCTTAATACACAAAAACCCCTTATAAATTCCGGCCTTCATAAACCCTCTGCATTCTGCATCTTTATGACGGGAGAGATTTTGTTTCACACATCTTTTTCACACAGACACCAAAAGATTATCTTCCACAATAATGACCAGGTTGCTCACCGCTCTCACAACTTCTTCACTTCAGTTTATATGTCTGCTGTCATTTTTATAGCAGGCGATTTTATGACATTCGAACATGGTGACAGTCTAAAGAAAGGGAAGAAAAAGTACAGGCCTAAAAAGGAAATCAAATCCTAGATGATCCCATTTCAACGTTAATCTCAGCACAAAACAGAGATGCAAGCAAATAATGTGATTAGGAGGCACTTTGATTAGAATTGGCAGCTGACGAATGGCTTTCAGTACTCTCCACACCTCTCAAGATTGGTGTATGTGGCGAAAGAGAATCCAATTACTCCGGAAATTGCTGTCTGAGGATGGCATAAGAAAGATAGGAATTCATATCAAACATGAGTGTGAATAATGTTTCTCAGATTGGACAGTAACGCATGTTTGGTGCAGTTTCACTCTTCATCTGTCTGTAGTCTGTCTGATGTAATACAGAACATACTAACCAATCAGAAGCAAGTGTGCGAGTAAGCATGTTTTAATCAACTTTAGAACAAAGACAGTGGAGTTTTCAGACTCCGTGATCATGGCTGTATCCAGACTTGCATGATAGTAGGAGTGCATTTTGGTAAAATGGGATGCATTCCCCGGAGATATGGTATTGCATAGTAAAATCCATTAGTGTATCTGAGGCATTATCATCTGCAGTGTAGGTTATTTGATGCTATCTGAAAATGTGGGTATTAATCCAAACTAAAGTAAAAAAAAATAATAATAGAACGTTCACTGCTGCAGACAGACATTATGTTAATCCTGTTCTATATTACAGAATGACTTTGGTTTGAGTCTACATTGTTCTATGATGCAATCAAATAGTACTGTAGGTAATGCCTTTTTAAAAACCACATAATTCTACAGAAACCATTTGGTCATCATTCTACTCATATAACTCACAGGGTGAAGGGGGCACTGTTTCTTTCTTGCCAGCACTTTACCCAAACACTTTATTACCTTTTGAGTAAAATCTTTCCTTATACCACTGAGATCCCTGCACTTCTGACTTTGATGGACTTTGCCTCTCTTTGAATGATTCATTCTTATTTCTCAGCCTTAAGATAGCCTGTGTTACGTAGACACTGACATTTCTTTGGTCCTGACAGGAGAATTCCACCATTTATTTTCTAATTTCTACAGTCAGTGAGATGTAATAAAAAGTCATTTACTATGGTAAGACATGACATGGTTAAGTCGTGTCAGTTTTCAGGTTTACTGATTATTTTTCTATCCACTAACCCTTTGGTCTTGGACCCCCTGGGAGCAACAGAGATGAGCAAACACAGAGGTAAGTGCTTTTCACTTAAGTTTATTTAGGTACATGCCCTTTTAGTACATCATTCTTCCCAATGGGTCACACGTCCGTTTGCTGGTTTTGCTGATCAGCCTCCCTGACACAATCATGCTGGATCTTGGTGGTCCTGCTCCCCCAGAGTTGCCACCTCACCTTTCACCCAGAGCCACTAGTCAAGGGACCCACAATCCGGGTAATAGCACAGACGTCTGTGATGTGGCCTGGCACTGTGCTACTGGCGCACTTGACTCCAACTCGCTCATGCTAATCTCCCACACACCGCCAAGTCCATGCAGCCATCCAACAGATTCCCCTCCCTTCAAACAGGAGGGGTAACCCAGATAACTTCACAGATCCTCACACCCAACCATCCATACTAATGCTCATCCTCAACAAAGGAGGACAGTCATTTTTAAAAGGGCACTCTCCCCACCCTAATTCCCCATTTCCATCCCTCCAGCTAATAGATTGCCACCAGGAAGTGCAACATGATGTCAATTAAGAGGCCCGTTGCCTGGTCAAAATAAAAGTCACATCCCAAACACATGAAATAAGAAAATAGAAAAGAAAAAAACTAAATACACTGATGTAATTGTGTAATGAGTTCCTTGTAAGAGACCAGGCAGGATGTTTGTGTGAGGCAATGTGTCTTCATTACTAGGAATATATTCCTTCCTCATTTCCTGCCCACCCGCAAATAGATTGTTACCATGAAGTGCAAGGGGATGTCAGCTTAAGAGATCACACACCAAATACATCAAATAAGGATATAAAAAAAGAACAGAAAAGAAAACATCCACCTGGATTTAAATGTTCAGTGAATGAAAGTGACATGGCTGGATATTTGTGGGAGGCAATGTGTCTTCATTATCCATCACATATCCACTGCCCCAGCCATCCCCAGGCTGGATGGTTTGGCCGACCATGAAGAAAACAACAGGCAGTTAGTGGAGCTGCAGTTTAAACTGATAGAATAAGGACATAAATAGACATATACTGTAGCTTGACTCACTAGGACACTCACCTTCATTCATAAAAATGTTTCCTGAATTGTTCTCACTTGAATGTAGGGCCAACATTCTGTGGGCAAAAAAAAATGTGTTCTACTCTGTATTTAACAAATGCATCAAAAGTATCATGTTAAAATAAAAATAGAAATGTAATATATAAGAAAGAACATATATATAATATAGGGAATAAAAAATATGTTCTCACTGGGTGAAGTGGTGGAATAAAATGTTCCAGTGAGATCAGATTTACTCATGTGCCAGTTCTGCCTGAGAGGCCCACATTTGACAGCCCTGGTTGAAACCAATAGACCATCACATCTTATTTTCAAAAATGAGCTTTAAGGAGCCATCCACTTCAATGGGACACCTAAAGTAGTTTTATGTGGTATTGCTAAAATAACCCTTTCTGGCATCTTTATGTTGGAGTGTACCCAGTTACAGGTTAGCACTTCTGCCCTATTGTGCCACAGCTGCCGGCCATGCAATGAATTGCCTGAAGGAGACAAGGATGTCTGTGTGAGGCAATGTGTCTTCATTATCTGTTACATATCCACTGCCACAGCCATCATCAGGCTAGACAATTTGGCTGACCATAAAGACGAAAGGTAGTTAGTGGAGCAGGAGTTTAAACAGACCATTCTTGGCCATTCTTTCAGGCGGCTAATCTTTCAGTTAACTCACATGAAAACATTGCAGACTGTAACAAGCAGCAGATCCAGTACATCTGGCTAGTGCTAACCAGAACCTGTAAAATTTGAAACCTATTAAAAAAAATGTTTTATTAATCAACATATGAAGAAAAATGAATGCCATGTTCAATTAGTTGTTTAATATTGGGAAAGTGGAAGTAGTTACCTAAGAAGTAATAATTTGACATTTGCTAATCACTGCTTCCAGTATTCTATACATAATTGTGTTGGAGTAGAAGTAAGAACTGAGTCAAGTTTCATTTCACTTCCACTGTATTGATAGAAAAAAACAAACAACAGATGTGCTACAAATTATGGACTGCACTATGTATGTACCTAAAGCTATTACACTGAGATCAACCAAGTTAAGCTAAAGGATCTCACTCAGGAATTATGCAAACTCAAGCAGTGTTGAATGATGGGAGCAAGGAATCATAAGCTATCAAACATGCTTATTCCAACAAATGTCAAATGATGCAACACTTTCTAGTGTGAGACTGAGGAAAGCAACCTGGTGCTTTTTGGAATAGGTTGCTATAAATGGCAATGTAGGTTGATGTCAGTTGTCATAAAAGTCTAAGGTAGGTTTGACATAGTCTTAAAAATGCAACCTTACAGTAAAGTGTTCCCAATAGGAGCAGTATCAGTGTAGTATTAGGCTACGTTAATGCAACATAGTTTGTTAATTTTGCTGCAGTTCTGTAACTTTATGATAAATCTGGGGAATTGTACAGGGGGGCCTCGAGTTACGACACAGATCTGTTTCTTCAACAGCGATGCAACCTGAATTTTGGTGCATGTTGAAAGACACCCTAGTCTGAGTCACTAAACTATCCTAACACAGTTGTAAAATAATAAAAACACAACTAGGCCACAAAAAAGGAAAAGGACATAAATATACTGTACTTGTACTTTTAACAGTCCAAAATGGCTTAGGTAAGCCCACTGGGAGACGGCAACTCATACGCCATGTTACTGCATATTCTGTGTATTCCTCCGCTGCACGCAACCATACTAGTTTGCTCACAAAGTCTGTAAATACAACTCTAATGTCATTATTCCGGGCTGTGGCCACTAGAGGTCGATATAGACCTATGAACCTGTCTCCTCAGCCTTCTGGGCGTGGTCTCCTCTAGCCGGCATTAGACTTTAGTGGCTTCAGCCGGCTAGAGTTGACTCGGACTTATTCTGCTCTTTTATTTGTCTTCTGTTCAAGGCCAGATTGTGACAGCTAACACCATAAGCCAAAACACTCATGTCAGTTTTTCTTTCTTTTTTTCTTTCTTTCTTTCTTTCTTTCTTTCTTTCTTTCTTTCTTTTTTTCTTTCTTTCTTTTCAATGTAGTAACTTGGCCATTGTCTACATGTTTCATTACTTGTGAGATGGGAAATAAAATACTTATACTGACAAATTCTTTTAACATGTAGACTCATAACTGTTCTAGGATGTTATACAGGGTTTCTTGGACTAGTGTAATGTGACTTAAGCAAAAACTCTAATCTCTCAAAAATACCAAATCAAAAATGAGAAATCAGACAAACTAGACCATAGGCTGTACAACTTCGATAATATCCAGCCTTAATATCCACCAGTTACCTTTATGTAGCTTTTGTGGAATCTGGTGAGAGCTACAGAACATTGCGTTCACCCCTGCACATACGTTTAAAAAGTAGTGGCACAGTGTTACCAAATCAAAGAAAACAGGGGCCAAGGAAGATTGAATGGCCTTATAACAACCCCACTGTACTCCTGCTTCAGGGCAAACATAGAATCACTATAGACTTCAGAGGCATGAGGATTCCTAGGAGGAATGAGCCATTTTTTCTTTCTGGCTGCATTTATCACTCATATATCTCCACATTACCTCTTTGCTACACAACTTTTTACCAGCTGAAAATCATATGACCTTTGTTACAACAATCTTTAGGCTGATCCTGCAATCTTATCCTCAACTTGGACTCTCACCTTAGAGACTCAAGACTTGACTCTGGTTCTCACCTCAGAGTCCTGACATTCACAACTAGAAAACAGAGACATGAATTTAACTTACATTTAGAAAGTGGAGTCCTGACTTGGTCTTGCACCCCATAGATTTAACTTGGACTTGCAACTTGAGGGACTTGAGATTTAATTAGTGTGACTGCAGAATTTTAATTAGTATTATTAGGCTAAACATATGGCATTAAGAGAGATGACTGGAAAAAGTCAAAACTGTGTTACTTGATTAGAATAACTCCGCCAGACATTTTTTTGCAGACTTTGTTCTCTGCTGTTTAAATCTCATTGGTCATTTTTAAGGCATGAAAGAAATGTGTATTTAGCCCTCAGTGCCTGTACTTTAATGGACTTTGTTTATTAATAAAGAAACAATATGTGTCAAAAAACTTCACATTTAATTCATAATGGAAAAGAAAATTGTAAAGAAAGTGAACATGAGACACAGAGAGAGAGTGAATCAGTGATTAAAGGTGTCAGTAGAGTTTTGCAGCTTCAAATCTGGCCAAAGGCCCAAAGTTTGGGTACTCAGCTCTTTGTATTGGCACCCCCTCTCATTGTGAAGAAATACTGGTCTTTTTGACCATTTTTTTTTACGTTAACCCTCAACTCTTACATTATCAACCACTTGCATTATCAGAGCAGCCAAATAGTGTCAGGTCTCTGCCAGCCACCAATAGAGGCCTTTTATGTACAATTATGCAAAAAGTGGCATGTCCAAAAGTATTCTTACCCTTCCACAACTACCCCTGTGTTTGGGAAAATCCAAAGCTCCGTATCATTCCAAATAGCCCAAGCTGTTCTACAGGAGCCTAATTACCCTGCTCCATTGGAAACAGCTGTTGCAATCAAC
>JBBJLR010153047.1:0-15110 GCA_037577145.1 Brachypetersius gabonensis
ATAACCCCTGATCTACTTGGGCTAAAAATACAAATGAGGGCTTGTTGGAAAGGTCTCCTGGAGATCAATCGAACTGTGGATTTTGAAATGTCTAAGTGCTTGCACCATGGAGAAATCACGCTTGGAGCACAGGGGCTTCCAGGTCAGCTACAGCCTGCCCTGAGTCCCCTTGTGTGAAAACTTCCAGAAATAATACATTTATTGCCACTAAAAAGCAAAAAGTCGGAGGATATTTGCAGTTTCCACATTATTGTGGGGTTTTCCACATAAAACTATGAGTTCGGTTCTCAAAAAAAATCTGTGTGACTGAATTTGTGACTCCTGATCTGCGTAAAACAGTACACTGTACACAGCAGGTGCTATCCAGGGCGCTGAAGCTGAGCAGAGCTTCAACATCCCCAGTTCAGCACTCCCAGTTTTGGCTGGCAGTAGAGTATGTGGCAGAGGCAGGGCTAAGCAAACCAGGAACACCTAGGGCCAATCAATAGTTACCCTCAATGAGGAGTGGACCACGGTAGATTTACTAGTCGTCTTTCTCTACCTCCTTCTAGATTCCAGACCAGAGGACCAATACCAGTACTGAAAAGTATGTTCTTTCTTTTTTCTACTTTGCTTCACAACCAATTACAAGTGTTTCTGTTGCATTTTCATTCATTAAATTGCTATTCATGCAGGTCACAATGAAGGTCAGAAGCTTTCTTAGAGTAGTGGCACCACGTGACACTATAGATATATATAGTCACAAACAGACCAGAACAGTTGGTGTTTCAAAACCAGTATTCAGTCTGACAGGTAAACAGATCAACAGGCAATCTAACAAGCAAACAACAGAAATGGAAGGACAATCAGAGTTGAGAAAAAAGTGAAAGAATAAAAAATCAGAATATATTCAACAAGATGAGAATGCAAGTATGAATTCTCAGTATGCAGATGGAAACACTGACAATACTTCATGAAACAACATGGCTAAACAGAAGGGTATTTATACCAATAGCGCAAGAGTCGTGTGAACTAGATCTACTGTAGTTATCAAGGGTTTTTGTGAAGGTGAGGAACAGAGTCTAGGAACAGAATTCTGAAGTGACCTGATGTAGCTACACCTGCACAACATGCCTCTTAATAATCTCCCCAAAGATTCCAAAGACAGTAAAAGGCGTCCTAGTACAGAGCCTTGAGGTACTCCACAGAGTAAATATGACATGATCACCTTTAATAATAAAACACTTATTCATCACAGGTCCAGAAAGACCACCAAAGTTCTTGAATCATTCCAGAGGCATTCTCTGAGCATTCATGGATTTTTCCATCTGCTCTTAGTACCTGTAGGAGGTTGAAAACAATGCAGTATAGACAGATAGCTGTGTTTTTTCCAGCTAATGCTCATTCAACTTGCATCTCACAATGCAGGTTGGTGCCATGATTATTCCCATAGAATCAACCATGCTTGTTCTCCTGGTGCCACAAACGAGTACAAAATGGCTTTTCAATAGCAGTTAGTGGTAATTTCAAATTGCTTTCATGTTCCAGCTCCCTTTCACCTTCTCTCTACTTTTCCTTGTCCCGTATTGCCACAAAAGGAGGACTTAATACAGCTTTTAACATTCTGATGACAATACCAACAAACCATCTCCCTGGGCAAACACCAAGAGAACAGCTAGACTTCAGCAAAAATGTTCCTTTGACAATGGAGATGGACAGATGGATGAAAGTTTGAGCCTGCTGTAGGTCTAAATATAGCATTAAACCTTGCTCATTCCCAACTGAAGTTGTATGGCTCTTCGTCCAAAATGATCTCTGATCATTAAAGCTATAAAAGCATTTAAGGCAACATTTTTGGGTGCTATTTTCTGACTGTCAGTGAAGCTCTTAGGCTGTGATTACCAAAGTTATATACATATGGTGTACTCCACTATATATAAAAGAATGCTGTTAAGCACAAGAGTGGATCCGTTAAGCTTTGGGCTTGTGTAGAAGGAAAATGTGAAAGGGTGCCAAAACTATACATGCTACCTTTCAATTTTATTTCTTACCAATATGTTCAATTCAGTGTGTTAATAGTTGTGCATTTAAATTTGCAGACATATATAGTATCTACATTTGTTTTACAAAGAAGTTTTGACCTGGGTTGCCTGGACTTTGCATTAAAAATGCTGCCTAAAAGAAAGAACTGAAAAAGGACAAAACACCATAGTTGGACTAGCTTATGCTTATGAATTCCAATGCCAGCTCTCTCTCTCACTTAGCCATACGTAAAACAGGGCAGCGATGGGCAGTCTTGCTTTTTCTTTCACTCTGTTTATTTTCTTTTTACTCTGTGCTGTCCTTATCTGATGCATTATGTCTCTCTCAACATAAACCATGGGGCTTTATGAGGGGGGGACAGATCTCTGGCTGTTTGCTCTTTTCACAACCTGGCAACACAGGAAGCAGCCATGCATGTACAGTAACATGATACAAAATGTGTTACACATGTCTCATAGTGTGGCTGTCTGTCAGGGTCAGCACATCGTATGGAGTCTAGAAAGTGGGTGCATTTTGCAATGGGGGGGTGTCTTGTAAATCTTGCTGTTCACGGACAGTAACTAGCATCTATCCACACTGCCAGTCTGCAAGAGTGGAGTTTATAATGAAGGAATCCACCTAGTTTAATCCCTAGCCTTCCATCTTATCTCTTGATCTGATTTAATTAAAACGGACTCTCTTTTTAATTAAAATTCAATTTTCAACACAAAAGTACAGGAGTCTCTTCCAAAATCTCTGGATCCAATTAAAATGTATGCAATAACTGTGTAGTAATGTAATTCACTGTTACAGCTGGATTACAGAAGTGCGACCTATGTAATTTGACTTAGGTTTTCCCTTTTGTACATCAGCTACAGGGTCGAACTGGGGAAAAAAAAAACAGCCCTGGCATTTTGGGGTAGAGCAGCCCACTTCCAATTGTCCCACAACCAATAATAGATAATTAACTGCTGTCCCGCTGTTAATGCTGATGAATGGTGGTAAATAAAACAATGCTCTCATGGTTTAGTCCAGCATGGAAGACATAAAAGAACTAATACAAGTGTACACAACATATAAATGGCCGTTCTCCTAGTGGTTACACTGACAATATTATTAGCTTATTTCGCCAGCGTTCTTAAATGTAATAAGACAAACTAGCATGACCGAAATTCACCATAACTAGAGTTAGTTTAAATACCACCACTAACGGTTTGGTATGGCACAGATTTGCCAAGGGTGGTAACGCGTTCCTTTACTCATAACTGAACACAGTCCAGCTTACTGCAGGTTCACTGCTGCCACCATCCTCAGCTGATGAAGACCCTGCAGCAACAATGTTTGTAAATTTGGGACATTTGGCAGCGTCTGTCTGAATTTTTTTCTCTTTCGCAGTTTCTATGCCTCCGTTTTCTCTCTCCATCTCATCCACTGGCACAGAGGCAAAAGGGGGAGGTGTTGAAGATGTGATTGTACCAGCCCCATGTCAGTAAAGAAAAGAACCAATGGGCCAGAGTGGAGTGTTTTATTGGCCAGTGGTCAGAAAATAAACTCCTGTGCTAACCTTTTTTGGCTAATGCATTATACAGGCACAGGGACCAAAACGAAAGAGGGCCAGTCAGACCAATAAATAAATAAATAAATAAATAAATGGTTATTTAGCATTAGAATCTTTTTCGCTAAATGCATCTCTTCAGACAGTCAAAGATCTGCCCATCCGCATGTCCAGAGGAGCTTAAATGATGCACAGTGAAGTCGTTTAGCAAATGAACAAAACAAATAAAGAGAACTCATTCAACCTTAGTGATGCTAAAAGAAGCGGAAGTTTTTACTAATCTCCTTTGGGGCTCAGTTGAGCAGAATGGTACATACATGATGGCTGATGATTTGATGGTGGTTAAACCTTTACTGAATGGAAAACAGATTGGGGTGCACAGCTGCCAAAGCTCTTACAGCTGCTGAAATGCAGCAGCTTGGGCCAGTTCACTGTTCAAGCAAGTGGAAGTTTGTCAGGGCAGCGAACACAGGCAAAAATGTTGAAAATATAAAACACAGATGCCCCCAGCTGGTTAAAGGAATTGTCTGGCACATCAAACGTACATAAGTTTCCACTCATCCCATATGTATTTGTTTTTAGCTTCTTCAGAAACTACAAGGTAAACGCTGCTAACATAAGAAGTCGATAGTCACCCAAATCTATTTCCCTAAATACATCCCCAAACATTCTCTGAAATCACTTAGACTGCATCAAGCTCTTCTTTACTGTAGAGCAGGCTTATGGATGAAGTGTAGATCTCAGTATGACTTTCAATAAGCTGTAGAGCACCACTGGAGCAGTAGTGCTGATTGTATATTGCAGCAATGAACATCACAAATATAGAGAATCTTTACAGATTACAATAAGTTACATTGTGTCCTTCAATATATCTAAACATTTGTTCTACCTTAAAGAAGTGTTGGCTGGTCTGGGGTAAGCTGAACGATTTTTGACGTTTCACTAAACCGGATGTACCAGAATACCTCAGGCTTGAGCCAGGTTTGAAATTCCCACTGTTAACAGATTTCATCTGTTATTTGTTTTTGATTAGTTAGTTTGGGCTTGCTTTGTACATTATCAAGTGACCAGAATGGTCCCTAATTTGCACCGAATTTGCTTGACTAGGCACAATGAGGGTTCAGAAAATACAGTAAAGAAAAGTAATCTGAAAACTGAAAACAAGCATTTATTCGTGAGATCATATTCGAGAATGTTTGTGAGTCAGTGAAACGTGTTATCTGAGCGAGTGTCACCAGTGCCTTGAACAAATCACTTATTTCTTTTCTTGCCGTACCAAAGAAGGCTATTTTTGAAGCAGGGTAATGGGGTCTTCAGCACCTCGCTGGCCGCCAGTGAAGAGGTTCAAACAATTAGCTGTCACCCTCTCATTCTATCAGTCGCTCTACTCATAATCATAGGCTGCTCAAAGAGATGCTCACTGTTGAAGTCCTGCTCACGGCTAATGGCTACTGAAGTCTCTCAGAAGTTGTTTCATGTGGTTAGGAATGAAAGATGGCTGCTTGTTCTCAGACTAAACCCAACAAATGCATGTCATTTCAGAAAAGAATCTTTTTGGTAATAATAAGAATCTCTTTGGACTCAAGAGCTGTTGGGAGATAAGTTCACCAATGAAAAATGTATTTAAAAAAAAATATTTTATTATGTTTTATTATTGTAGTCATTTACTAATTAATTCATTAAATCAGGGTTAAGCCATGATTTAGCTTGGCCACTGAACTGAACAAGTAAGCATTTATATCTCATTTAAAACCTACCTTATACAACATGCAATTTTAGACCAAACAAATCAGTAAAAATATCAGGAGATGTAAGAGTTGCCGCAGGTTAACACTGGAGCCCCTGATATTAATTTGCATGTGAAATCATGCATCTTCTCAGGCTTATGTAATGGTACTGTGAAGTCAAGTCAAGTAGGTGATTCTCTTTTTAACCATTTACACAGTACAGTGTGAGATGAAATTACATTCTTCTAGGACCATGATGCAATATAAAGAACAAATATCGAAGACCACAAGTCTGCACAAACATAGCCAGGACAAGACTAAAGAGAGAGTGCAAAAAACACGAATAAAAGTACAATAATTATATAAGATACAGATGACAGGAGCAGTAACAGTACCAATGTGAATACAGTGAATACAGTATTATTACATAGTCTACAGCAAAGTTGTTAAGTTTGCAAAAAATGCAAAGGATTGAAAAGACTAAGATAGACAACTATAAATAATTATGCAAAAAATAGCAAGTAGTAACAACAGGATTAAAAAAAAATTATGCTACATAAATAAATACAGAGCATTTACAGCAGCAGTTGGGGAGTATGTTTTCTTTGTTTATGGCAGAACAGTTTAGTATGTGTGTGCAGTGTGATGGGGAGAAAGGAAGCAGATCAAAGTGTGTGTGTGTGTGTGTGTGTCTGTGTGTGTGTGTGAGAGAGAGAGATGCACAGTTTGTTATTCAGTTCTGATTTAGGAGTCTGATGCCTTGGGGGAAGAAACTGTTCCCAATCCTGGAAATGAAGGCCCAGATCCTGCCTGATGGATGGAAGAGGAGAAAAGAGGGAGTGGGGGGGGGGGGGTCATCCACAATGTTGATGGCTTTGCAGATGCAGAGTGTGGTGTAAATATCAGCGACAGGAGTTAAAGAGAACCCAATAATCACAGCAGTCCTTACCACCCATATTATCCCAGGATACAACTACGAAGAATGCCCTCTATAGTCGCTCTGTTGAATGTTGTGAGAATTGGAGTGGGGTGGGTCTGTGTGCCCTCATTCTCCTCAGGAAGTAGAGACACTGCTGGGTCTTCTTGACAATGGAGCTGGTGTTGAGGGCCCATGTTACGTTCTCTGCGATGTGAGTATCTTGTTGCACAGAGTAACTTGGTGCTCTGGATAGTCTCCACTGAGGAGATGTGTGGCATAATATGAGCTGAGAGTGATCATGTTATGCCCTCCTAAGGTCAACAATTATCTCTTTTATCTTGTCGACAGTGGTTGTCAGTGGTTGTTGGTTCTGCACCAGTCTGTTAGTTGCTGCATCTCCTCTCTGTATATGACGTTTACACTAATCAAACCCGTCACGGTTGTGTAATCAGCAAACTTAATGTGGTCAGAACTGCACCAGGTGGGTCATCAGCAGTAGTTGAGTTGTAAAAAAAAATCAGGGGGGATGGTGGATTTTATCGTTTATCAAACATATTTACTTGGCCATGATGTTAAATCACAGCAAAACCCCCGAAATGTTGAAATGATAGTACTACATCCAGTGTTAAAACAGTAGTAATTTCTGCATTCATTGACAAAATAGCACAAGGGATGGAACAGGGCATGTTTGTTTTAAAAGGGGGATGATTTTGACTGTTTTTATTTCAGGGGCGATGACATCCCTCCTCATCCCCCCTCAACTCGAGTACTGGTCATCAGTGTAAACAGCAGGGGGCTGAGCACGCAGTCCTGGAGGGGTTTCGATGCTCAGCATGGTGGTACTGGTAGATATTGCTCCCAATCCCAACTAACTGAAGCCTCCCAGTCAGGAAGTCCAGGATCCAGTTACAGAAGAAGGTATGAGGAATGATGGTGCTGAATGTTGAACTGATATCTATATCCCCCTCTGACATTTTTTTTTCCATCCAGGTGGCTGAGGGCCAGGTGAAGGGCAGTGGTGATACCATCATTTGTTGAATGGTCAGAACGATATACAAACTGCAGGGGGTCCTGTGTGTGGGGCAGCTGTGATTTTGTGTGTGTCATGATGAGCCTCTCAAAGCACTTCATGATAACAGGTGGGAGTGTGATGGGAAGACAGTCACTGAGACACGACACTGATGACTTCTTTGAGAGAACATCTGTCTTCACGTCCTCTGAGGACATGACCAAGAATGCTGTCTGGTCTGGCAGCTTTCCATAGATTGACTCTAAGCCTTTTTTCTTACATCATCCATGCTAAGATAGAATACCTGGGGTCTCAGCAGTGTGCGCCCCTCTGCACTCATCCACAGCTTCTGGTTGGTGTGTGTAGTGATGGTCTCGCAGACAGTAACACCACTGATGCACTTGTTGATGTAGGCAGTCACCGACACCATATATTCCTGATTGGAGCAGCTGGTGTAGGTTGGAGCATCCCTAAACTAGTCAGTGTCCTCAAAATACTCTTGAAGAGCATTGATGACGTCTGCTTCAGAAATGGCTTCACACATCTGAAGTGCAGTCTGCATGCTGGGATTAGCATTGCTGAGACATGGCTGAACTAGTCAAGTCAGGGATGGGTCTCAGTGCCGAACACCCCAGCAATGTTTGTGTAAACACAGTCCAGCACTGTAGGAGATAAACTGTTTGGATTTTGAGGCATGACTGAAAACGTTCAGATTCAGGGCCTGAACTCATCCATGTAGATGGTAAGTTATGTAGACCATTCTCATTCTATAGACTATTCTTTCTCTCTCCAGCTATGTCTCTCAACCAGTTTTTAAATGATCCATACTCAGCCCCTGATCACCTGGATATTAACACCTGGAAACTGGATTGGTCCCGAAATTCAGCATGAGCTCTGATAAGTAGAGCTTTAAAAATAATAATAACAAAAAGAAAACTTCAGAACAAAAGTGTGATTGCTGAAGCAATTAATTATATATACTATTTTAATAATACTTTCATTACTCCTCATTGGAAAACAGTGTTTGATAGCAGAAGCCAGTGTTACATAGTAGAAGCTAATTTTATCATATATTACCCATTAATCTCCTGTTTAAGTGAAAGATCTCGGGTGCAAAATGTTGAGCAAACCATTGAACCAACCATTGAGAACAAATGCAAACAGCGCAGTCTCAGATATACTGTAGTATTTCAGATGGACAGAGACAAACTGATGCTAATGAAAAAGCAGCACTTCAGAACACCCACATGCCATGGAGCAGTGATAAATGTTATACTCTTCTAGTGGTATTTAGAGGCTAGATGAGCTAATCAACCTCCTCAAGTGTTCAAGTGATGTCTATGGAGCTGAGCCCACCAGGAGCAGCGCTAGGGATCTCATGCTTCTTTTAGGTTTGCATAGAAGATGTACCTTGGACCCAATACCTGGTCCCTTCTTGCACTGACTACTGACCCTGTATTTTGCATCCTTCAGATGAAATATCCAAAACTGGACCTGGAAGGTGAGTGCAAACCTAGTAAATTTGGGCCAAAATAGTTTCCACAGCAGTTCTGTCTTTACAGTGTCTCTCCTGAACCAACTAAAATTTACATATCAAGATCTAGTCTCCATGAGATGTTTGCTAGACATCACAGAAATCTTATCATGCTGCTATCAGCAACATCAGTGTGCATCAAAAACTTGACTGGACAAACTTAGAAACGTTAGATGTCTAGAAGCAATTTACGATATGCTCTGTATCGTCCCTGGCACATATCTCTCCCAAAGGACTTGAAAACATCCATCATCTGCACTGGCCTCAGACCAGTCCGATATGCTTAGTAACAGCAGATTCATGGACCTCAGTAAGATTTATTTCCTCTGTAAACATCACCATAACACGGTTAATATAATTTTATCCTAGGCTTGGATTTCTGGTTTATAGGAATGGAAATATCAGTTTCTTTGGAAGCTCTGAGAACTAAACAGGGGGAGGTATCTGTGAGCCCAGAGCAGGTTCACACCTAGAGTACCAAATATCACATGACAAATTTGGATCAATGTGGGGTGGCATTGCAGCCCAAGTTTTACAAGCCAGACCAGACTTTCCAGAGTATCCTAGGAGAAAATGAGGCGTTCATCATACCATTAGACTTTTGTGTATCTGTTGTGAATGAAGCGGTCCTGTGCAGAAAGATGTTGCCACACACATCTCTAACATGCACATGGCCAGGAATGCATGGTCTGCCACAATAGTTCTTTCTCATTGCAGGGAAATAAAGCTGACTCTGTGCCTGTTAGAGCCATATATGTTAAAGCCTGATCCTAGTACTGAGAAGAAAAGAACACTAATAATGTTAGAGCCCCTATGGCATATTTAATAGAATTTTTGCATTAGCTTTTATTTTTGGCCATTCTAGATTAAACATGGACCTTTGAAACTTGTACAATATGTTAACACATTTTCCCACATTCTTGGCATTTTTTCAATCATATTCATGAGGAATTGACCTAGAATGGTATTTAATTATCAGGTGTTCTTCGTCAAGAGTTTATTAGTCGAATTTCTTGCCTTCATAATGTGTTTGGGACCATCAGTTGTGATGGTAGGGTTGGTACACAGTTAGTAATCCTATTACCAAATAAAAAGAATCAACAGTCCATCAGTATTACAAAACTGATTTGTTTAACTCTTATTTTGTTTATTTTTGTCTGTTTTCAATATTAATATACAATGCATTTAACACCAATATTAATATACAAAGCATTTAACACCATTGTTCCACAGAAACTGGTGTGGGAAACTAAGTCTACTGGGCATGAACATCTCACTCTGCAACTGGGTCCTGGATTTCCTAACTAACAGGCCTCAATTTGTCAGTATTGGAACTAGCACCTCCAGGACCCTCAGCCTGAGGACCGCATCGCCACAAGGATACTCAGCCCACTGCTGTTCCCTCGGCTGATGCATGACTGTGTACAGCATCAGCAACAACCTTTCCCTGAACGGAGACGCTCAAGACAAAGGAGATGGTCATTGACTTCAGGCTTTGATGCTGCAATATAATGTTGCAGCAGTCTGTCTTTGCTTTACACTATTTGCTTCAGAGAATGCTATTTCAACCCACTTTGTACTTGTGTTTATGCCTGGACTGACAATAAACTCTTGAATCTTTTATGCGGTAAAGGTTCAATTGAAGATAATGATAATCCTTTCCATTATAGCTCAAATCTACTTCTTTAACCAGATTTCTATATTTTATTTGGAGTCAAAGGCCATTTGTGCTGTTGTTTACATCCTGATTCTCCTTGCTCAGTGGGCAAGCCTGGGAAATGTTATATAAAGCACATTAAAGCCAAACACAGCTTGTGTTTTCATTACCTATTCATTTCATATGCATTCTTTTCAGAACTGGCCACCGGCTATAAACAGACATCTTCAGTGCATGTTATGACAGCACAGCCAGAAGAAAACCACTTAAAAATGAGATTCTGTTTTGAGCATGGCTTCAACTTCTGGGAGGGTGAAATCAATCTGGACATTGACGCTGATGCAAACCTTCCCAATGACACTGCCAATGAACACATAGAAGACAAACTAGCCAATAGATTGAGGTTCCAACTGGTATTTTAAAGCCAACTATTCAAAAAGTGAGTTTTAATTTAATAATTTGCCCTTGCAGGACAGTGTCATTGGAACAGCCTATGTCATGGTCATTAGGGCATGTACAGCTCTACATTTATCCGCCCTCTCAGTCACATATTTGACCATTCTTGATGTGTTCCTCTTTCAGCATATCAGCTGTGAAATAACATTTTGCCAATCTCACAATTGGAGCGCTTAAGAGCTGTTGCAATAACAGGGAGCATTTGACAATGATGCAAACCATCCCAATGACTCTAAGGAGCCACTGCCAATGGACACATAGAGGGCACACTGGCCACAAGATTAAGGTTCCGACTGGAATTTCAAAGGCAATTATTCAGAAAGTGAGTTTTAATTGAATAATTTGTCCTTGCAGGACAGTGCCATTAGATCAGCCTACGTCATGGTTATTAGGAAGACACCTCCAATTTTGCTTTGAAAAGGCTCCTGCAAGGAGAAAGGTGAGCACAGTCTCAGTAAGACAGGACCCAGGAGAGCAGCCCAGGAGCAGAACAGAGTTGTCTTTCAGGTCTGATTTGGCTCATGCAAAGATGAAGAGCCTCAAGTGGAGCTGTAAGCAAAAGAGCCTGTTGCAGCCCAAGTATTGTCTTCGGCTGTACTTCAGCTCACATTTTCACTTCAGTTTCATTTTAAATTATGGGTCAGCCCTGGTTCACTGTCCACTGACTCCTCTACTCTCATTCTAGACATAAGCAATGCAGTGGAATTCAGTTGGAATCTGACCAGCAGTGAGAAACTGCAATGGAAATATGCTTCACATTATTCCCTCAAGAGCAATGCCATCCCCACATCTGTTGATGTCTTATTCCGGGCAAAGCATTAGAGCTCAACCGTTGCAGTGATGGCACAAAATAATGAACCCTGAAGATGCACAACAACTGACTGGTTTGCTCTCCATCTCCATTTCTGTTTTCTTTTTTTCACTTTAGCCAGCATAGACACAGAGCACAAATGTAATCTGTGCACCTCCTGTCTTTCTGCACACTCATAAGAACACTGTGACTTAGCCTAATTCTCCAGGGAAGGCCTGGCATTCTCTGTAACAGCCATGGGCAAATGAAAGAGGGGAGGAAAACGTGACACAGACATCAGCTTCATGGTTTGGATCATAGTGCTTTAAGCTTTGAGACTGAGGCAAAAAATCAGTGAACAACACAAAATCTGAAAATGTCATATACAAGCCACTGACACTGTGACGGTGTAGCATCATCTGCCAAAAGTCAGTGGGGTGAGTTCTGAAACCAGTTGGGGTAATACGAAGTGCAGGCCTCCACTGTAACACTGCATTGCTTGAGGTCAATGTACAAAAATAAAGGTATCCGGTTCCTGCCAAATCCCTCAGTGTTTCTGCTGGAAACTGAAGAAGGTTCACTGTCGTCTTTATAATTCCGAGGCTGTGAATGCAAATGTCAGATTTGCATTCAATGATTCATGAGATACAATATGTAAGATTCCTATTACCGGTCTGTGAACTGTTAAATACAATAAGTCTTTGAGAAGCATGGGATAGCTTGCAAGGAATCCCCTTTTTAATATAAGAAAGATAAATCGCAGACATAAGAGTATCACAAAATCTTCCTTGCTGTGAAAGGAAACTAACAGCCTAAATTTCCTCTTTGTTCTTCAGACCTACATATGCAACTCTTACATACAGGTTAGGCTGAAGACACATTTAGAAAAGGCCAAATGTATGCATAAGAGCTGGACATTCTGAGATTCTGTGTCCAAAAGATTAAACCTGCAGGGTTCTGCAGAGTGTGCTGTCCGCGGACAGTGATTCGTTTTCATCATTCCTGCCTGTGCTGAGCTCATTTAGCTGTTGGCAGAGTTAATAATTCACCACTGTTTCATGCTGATTTTCTCAGGCACGTACAACTCTACATTTATGTGCCCTCCCCAGTCACTTCTTTGAACATTCTTGATGCGTTCCTCTTTCAGCATATCAGCTGTGAAATAACATCTCACCCATCTCACAATTGGGGCGCTTAAGAGCCCCTGCAATAACAGGGATGTCATTTGTGCATCCTCTCAGTCATATTTCCACAGAGACAGAGGCAAATCCCATTTCCAGACTCCATCTGTGGAAGCTGTGGGCAATGTGCTCTTCAGACTGGGTTCATCAGGTGCATGCGAGAGGCAGACCTCTTTAAAGCACTTTGGTTAAAGCCCACCACAGCCTAACAAAAAAGAAGTGGAAGGTTGAGAGGAAGCATGGATAACAGGCAACCATGTCTTTAATACAAGTGCCCAGGTCCCATCCAGAGAGTCATTATTACTGAGGTTAGTTGGGCCTTGCCCATTACCCAGGCTGTGGCTATACAGCTGTGGGGGAGAAGATATGAGCTCCCCAAAGTTCCAGGATCTCATTAAAAATCTCCTCTGTCAAAGTATTCCACAAGAAACTGGGATCAGTTTTAGCAACACTTATCACAACAAAGGAAACTGTACAGAGAAGCACAAGCTGATCATAGATGAGCTGGGACAAATAGAACCCCAGGAGAGCTGTAAAGGCTGCTCAAGATGAAGAGCAAAGGGGAAAAAGAAAAGGAGAAACAAACTGATATCCATTTACATGCGCTAGTCAGACCCACTCAGAAAATCTCCTCTTCTGACATAATTAATGAAGACACAGAAGAACTGCCTATCTTCAAAGGGCCAATAGACCTTGTATCCAGAAAAAGCCTTAGAAAAATCTCAAAATATTCCAAATAATTCAGGAAATGATTCTCAACCTCAACCCAAGGTTAAATTTAATGCACACATGAATAGTTCAGAACTCCAGCAAAAAATCAACTTGCTTCACCTCTTGCAGATGGTGAGATGTTTAAGCAAGGACAGTGTGGCAACAAAAAAACCCTGCTGAACTCAGCTGTTTTGCAAAAGGAAAGTGATGAGAAAAAGAAAAAAAAAACTTCCTTAATGAAGACAAATGTCAAAACAAGTGGCTGGGTCTCGTCTTTCCATGTTCACTGGCTTAGACCTTCACCAGAGAGACCAAGGGCAGGAGATTTATCAGTGGAATCCCATGTCACACCCCAGACAAGGTCTGCACTAACCTTCCCTTCCTACTCTCAATTGCTCTTAGATCACTGTCTGGCATCAGGACGTTTACCATGCTTCAGGACTGGTCTACCACTAAGAAATGGCCTTGATATTATGTACAGTAATGGCCACTATCTCTTGTCCTGGAGATCTACCGTTTTAGGAAGTTCCTGTCACTATCTGCTCTGGCTTATGAACTTCTTCAGGGGTCCCTGATTTCTTAGAATGTTAATCCTTCAGTGTGAATTTTTTCTTGCTCATGCATTGGTGTTCCACGGTAAAATTCGACAATGCATCACTTTGTATTGTTCTCACAAATATGTCCTTGTCAGTGAGACAATGTTCACCCTGATGCTGGTTTAACTCGTTTGACATTGCTTCATTTAGCAATATGCTTCATTTTCAGTCCCATAGTAATTATGAGTGTACATGGATGGACAACAAATACTCCATAAAGTTTATAAAAATGTATAACAAGAATGATTGCCTGGCAGTAGGGCATTAACGACTTTTAAGATCGACTTATCCATTAACAGTCGAAGTCGAGTTGACTAGTCGTCACACACACGCAGCGGAGGAACACAGGTGTCCAACATTAAGCAACTGTTATTAAAGTTGTCTGTAACATTAACAGTCAACATGACAATTAAACAAAAAAATGCTGATACCTTGAATTTTCTGGTAAATTTAAGTGCTTAACAGAAAGTGGGAGGAGTTTAGGCCGAGGCTTCACTCAGCGTCCTCTGGACTGGACGATTCCCTGCAGAGCTAGCATTGGCCATGTTAGCTAGCGGATGCCGTTTCAGATGGCTGTGCAGAACGCTCATACTTTTATTGTACTTTAACAACGACTTGCAGATTGTGCAGGTCACTGTGCTGTTTGTGTGTCTAGAGTGAAGTATCTCAGCACATGTGATGTGTGTCTGTCACCTCTGCTACTTGTGCCTAGTGGTAGACTTTTCTGTTAATGCCCTACTTTGACAGATGTCAAGTATGCTCAATAATTGTAAAGATTTGTATGTTTCATTGTTGTGTGTGTTGTGCCAACGTATTCTGCCCATCACTTGTGCTGCATCCGAAATCGCATACTACTGGAGTAGGTACTACATTTGAGTTAGAACGTACTGCTCTACTGTCAAAACAGTATGTTCTATACAGTATGAATGAGGGCAGTATGAATGGAATTCGGACGCACTACATCCGCTGTGTTG
>JBBJLR010153074.1:0-15106 GCA_037577145.1 Brachypetersius gabonensis
CCCTCCATCTACCCCCCCCCCTATATGCCTGCCTCAGTTTAGCATCTACAAATGTTTTAAAATAATTAATTAAAGAAGGAGTTTACTTTAAGAACGCCCCATTATACACATGTTGAAAAGTAAACAAAGTCACGGTGTTTTGATGTGAAACAGAAGAATTTCTTCACATTCGTGGTGATGGGAACCAGGGGTCTCAGCGCCTACAAAACGAATATAACCATTTTATTTACACTCATACAGTTGCCATTGAACACACACACGTCTTTTTAGATATTGCTTGTCATGGTAGAATAATAGTAATTGCAATTCATTGTCTCATGAATAAAAAACAAGCCTAAATCTACTGTAAAACCAGGCACTAACTGCTTTAATTGTATTTTTGAAGGCATTAAAGGCATTTGGTTCCTATCACTGTGAACAATTCTGACAGGGTAAGCTTCTTTAGAAATGTATCACATCAAACCAACAAAGTGACATTTTGTGTCTTAGCAATACTTTATGGACAAAAAAGTTGGGAGATGCCTGTTTTTAGGGTTTGGGCTAGGCCCCTTACTTCCAGTGAATGACAATCGTACTGCTTCAACAAAACAAGACATTATTGGACAATGCCATGCTTTGTGGACTCTGTTTAGTGCAGAGTCATTCAGGTCCCTGCTGGTCATGCGTCCCAATACTTTTGTCCATATAGTGTATTTAGTGATGTAAATATGTTGAAGAACGTGTGTCATCACCTACACTAACACATCCTCTGACAGGAGTACGTGGTTTGTTGTAAAAATACCAGATGACTTGGTGGTTTTCATACAGTTCGGGTTTTATGATTTGTTTTTGTTGTTGTTGTTGTTGTTGTTGTTGTTGTTGTTGTTGTTGTTGTTGTTGTTGCTGCTGTTTGTTTGGTACTGCTGAGTATTGCCAACTGATTGCATGATGCCTCAATGTTGACTTTGCAGTATATATTATCAAGGAAAACGTAAAGTTCTTTATGGGGAAAAGGGCTCAGGGAGGTCTCTTTGTGTGGGACGGCTTTTCCATGCACTCTGGGTGGCGGGGAGCCAGAGCCCATATAGGTTACAATTAAATGAATATTTGAGTATTTTACACCACTTTAAACATCTGCTGGCTGTGACATGATGCCGGAGCAGTCGGCATATTTCCATATAAACTGTATAAAGAACGCTGTATCAGAGCAGGCTGTTATTATTTCCTCTCTGGGGGAGAATTAACATTATTCTCAGTTATTCTTCAGTAGGCCCACTACCCACACTGCTTTGCGCTCCTTGTCTTTTTACTGAATGAGCCCTTACTGCCCTCTACAGGAATTTTCAGAAAGTGCAGTTATGTAATATTGCATGTATACAGTTTATGGAAGACTGTATACATGCAAACAGAGATTTCTGACTATGAAAACGTATCACTAATGAAATATTATGTATGCACAAGTTTTGGCTACTCTGGTCAAGTGCTATGAAAGTAAAAGAAAATAAGCAATTATTCTCTGCAGAGACCACACTTCTAACTTATTGGGCAAAACATACCAGGCATAAAACGCGGCCTGTGCAAATGTTACATTGTGCTCAGACTTTTCATCAAAAAGGTTTCGTCCTGTGTTAGTAAATGAGGTGCAGTGCAGTGTATATGTGTATATAAATAAATATGCCATAGTGAAGTGATTATTTGTTAAAATGAGTTAGAACTCATTTTGTGGAGGGGCTCAGTGGGTAGGATACTTGCCTCCAGACCAAGAGGTCATGGGTTCGAATCCTACCTTCAGCAGACCACCACTGGGTTCCTGAGCAAGACCCTTAAGCCCTAGTTGGGAGACTGTCCCCTGTAGGTAGGGAATGAAAGTCGATAAAAGCGTCTGATAAACGCCGTAAATGTAAATCCAGATTATTCCAGAATCACTCACAATATATTTATTACATATTTGTTTTATAGTCTATATGTAACATAGTAGCCAACAAGTCATCTCAGATGAATCAGAACCATGATGATGTTGGAGTTAGTGGTCATTGCTCTACTGTTTGATGTAGAAGGAGATAAGTATTGGAGATACGGTTACAGTGGGCTAGTCTCCCAGGAAACGAACAGTCATGAGTAGACTTTGCCCTGAACAAAGCATTTCAGGAAACAGACCTGCACTGGAGCCTAGACTAAAAGGTAAGTCGGGCGCCGTCTTCTTAATGGAGCTGTATGTGTTCATGAAGATTTATAGAAGAAAGAAACATGTATTACTGAAACTACTTTGGAAAGGACTGAGAGAAATTCTCATATTTGTAACAGATACTGGACATCTGTATTGATCTCTGTCCTCAGAAAGCACCCCTAGAGAGTCGTATTAGTATTTATTTTCCTTTCTAATTTCCCATCATTTTGCTTTGTATAAAAATGAACCTAATATCTTTTCTCCTGCATTGCGTAGTTCCTCAGATTTACATGGAGAGACCAGCGGTGACCAGTGTTGACCAACACCCCCCACCCTATAACCCCTCAGCCCTCCAATACTACCCACCTGGACCAGGGAACAACACTGGGGGGCCGAACGTTCCCCCGGCTGCTCACCATGGTGACACTGGCATGCCGGATTGTGCTCCTCCAGAGTACACCCAAACCTTTGAGGCTGCCAGTTGCTTCTCAGAGGCTACTATCCGCAGAGGTCTGATCTTTCTGGAGCACACTTTTAAATACAAAAGGGCTAAAACTGGTTCTTTGGAGCAGTGCCAGAACCTTTCACTAGATGGTTGAAACTGAAAGGTTCTTTAGTTCTACAAAGAACATTCTTTAGCACTTCCCATCATTACAAAGTAAATATCATAATCACCTTTCTGCTGCTGTTACTGTACCTTTAAAGTTGATGCATGGGAATGATTTCTGCTCTGATTGGCTGCCCTGCATTTTGCTTAATTCAAAAAGTACTCCTGGCTGAAACACTCCGTCTTTGGAACTGTTATCAATGGGTGGGGCAAAACCAGGCAGCTGTAAATGTACAGCTGTACATTTATGTAAATGGTCTGTTTTTGTGATATCACAAAAACAGTGCATGTAAAAAGTGTTGCTCTTGCAGACTGATTTACTGAGGAGTGAACAGTACATTTTTACCTGCAACATTAAACACTTTTGTTTAAAAAAGAGAATAATTTCCTTGACCTGGTCCTTTCAAAGCTTTGTATGACCATTGATCAGCTCTTTAACAGCACAGTTTGTACATTTATCCTCAGGTTTTGTAAGGAAGGTGTACTTGACTCTTATGGTCCAATTACTGATAACAGTTGGAATCATCTGTGCCTTTCTGTACTGGTGAGTAAAAGCTTATCACCACATATGAGGTTAATTATTCCATCACAAACAAACCAACATGGTGGGAGGTTAAGAGAAATGAACTTCACAGTGCAAGGACTTCATGGGTACACCTGGTCAGATAATTAAACCCTGTAATCCTAGGCTTTTAATTCAGTTATTAAAAGTTATTAGTTAGATCATGATGATCTATGTACTGATGATCTGCAAAAGCGGAGAAATCGTAGGATCGTCTATATCAGGGGTCGGCAGCCTGTGGCTCTAGAGCCACTCTTTCATCCTTACGTTTCACCTCCTGGTGGCTTTTGAAAATAAATAATCATTTAACACTAGAACGGCGGCTAACTGGCTATACCTATAACGGCTGCATGCATCAATTGACCCAGTGCCCAGTTTCGCACAAGACACTTCCTGATATGATGCTGCTGCAGTAATAGCACTAAACGTGAACCGTACTTGGGCTGTGACTGATGACGTTACTGATGAAAACCTGGACAGTGAAAAAGTTCTGTGGTCTTTAGGTCATGCTACATATATTGCTCATATACCTCAGTGATAATGTTTATTTTCGCTAGTGATTCTAGCAAAATATTAATGGTAACCTGTTAGATATAATGTGTAAGATTTTTATAGTGCTTTCCTATGTGAAGAGACCTGGTTTAGAAATTCTGCTGTTTAGCGTCATACAGAAACGCACGGGTTAGACACACGCAGGTATTCATAGTCAGTGACGTATTTAGGACTTCAGAAAATTGATTTCACGCACTGGAATCTAAACATACTGGTTGATTCCACTGTCACTTCTAAATTATGGTATTCGTTAACTGACACTTTAAGACAAACCAGCCCCTGAACCCATGTCTACCTAGATACCACAGGGACGTTCTGAATGAACTGATGCTATTGTTTCCAACCAAAACAGAATGAAAGAAGTGTTTTGCTGCTGTACTTTCAGAGTTCACATACAAACTTAATTTTATTAAACAGAAAATTCCAGACATGTATTGTGTAGAAGCCAGATGTCACTGGGTCTCTGAAGGCCTGGGAGGCCTTGAGGGTTTCCCTCTGACTATGTTTAATGTGATTTATCATTGAAAAGCCTTTTAGGGGCAGCTGGTGGCCTAGTGGTTAAGGCATTCGCCCTGTGATCAGAAAGTCCAGGTTCGATTCCCGAGACCGCTAGACACCTCTGAGGTACCCTGAGCAAGGTACTGTCCCCACACACTGCTCCCCACACACTGCTCCCCAAACACTGCTCCCCGGGCGCCGTGTTCATTTACATTACATTTACGGTATTTGGCTGACGTTCTTACCCAGAGCGACGTACATCAGTGCTTAAGAAGTGCTTAAGAAGGGTTCCTGCTGCCCCTGCTTCATTCGGTGAATGGGTTTAAAGCAGAGGAAGCATTTCGTGCTGCTCACACCGTGTGCAGTGGCGTGTTCACGTATGACAGAATGATCACTTTCACTTTTAAGTCTAGGATTAAGCTTATCTAGGTCCAGGAAAGAAGCCAACAAAGGTTTTAAGTGGTTACTCAGGTCTTTAAAATAGACTATTTATAGAAACACTTCCTGCTGTAATGTTGTTTTTGTCCGTCTTCACAGGGAGACCCTGAAAACCTGGACGAGACACACCTCATGGTTCACCTATACCCTAATGTAACTATTCTAAGACGCATGCTCTTTATTAGAAACCCCTTTTACTTCCTCTCAGTGATTACTTTATGACACCCATCTACCATAATGGGTCTGCTGCCATTCACAATTCATCAACTGGCCTCTACCCCATTCATCACCAGTCAGTACTTGTCTACAGGACAGTAGCATGTATCAGTGGCCAAGAGCAGCTGTGGTCAGACATGGACTGCTGCTGATGGGCTAGAGCAGTGGTTCCCAACCTTTTTTCCTTGAAGCCCCCCTTGCCTGTGTCCAAGACAAGCCAGCCCCCCCACCCCAAAACCCAACTCCTACACCCACAGATACACAAAGAATAAAATGATTAATAACAAACTTTTATTTGCAAAAAATAAATAGCAGTTGCAGGTTTTTGCTCTTATACTCTTATACACACACACACATATATAAAAATAAGCTTTAAATATAAAAATAAGCTTTAAAATGAGATCTTGGTCAAAGCTGTATCTTAAAAGGTTGTAAAGTTACAGTGGTTTGAATTCTGGTCTCAGCACCATTTTCCTGAAAAACCCAGAAAATCACTTTTAAAGTTTTTGTCCGTTTTTTGTTTATATCTTTAACAATCCATAACATTCAAAGAGATGCACCTAGAATTCAACAACAACATTCTACTGCAGGCATTTAGAAACTTAGACAAATACATTAAATCAGACTGAAGCTTCAATTATTTCAAAATATATATTAAATACTTATTAAATCATTCATATTTTCATAAGATTTGACAGCTGCAGCTCAACCTAAACAGCCATTTAAGTACATTTTCACAATTATTTCGATATTTTTGATGATTTTCAACATAATCGGCCCGTATCTAAAAAAACAGAATGGTCAGACTCATTACGGCAGATCGGGTCCCATATGGAGACTCTTTAGTTTACCATTCAGTTTATAATGCTAACGTTGCAAGCGGACAATACAAGTCATCAGTCACCGAGTTTGTTTCCATAAAAATACTGCTCCCAGCTCTTTGGTAAAGTGGTAAAGGCTTTAAGTCACAGGACTTAAACCACGTCAGCAAGCCGTCACCACCTTATTAAAGAACCAGATGCAGGTTGAGAGTGTTAGGGATGTACTGAGAGATCTGGGGACTGTTGGTTAGTCAGCAGTGTTCGTTATATTTATTTGGATACTGCATACTTGCTTAGTGGAAATGTGTATATCTGATCTTTGTCTGAACTGTTCCTCACAAAGGGCAGCCATGATTGTTCTCATCGTTGTGCTTTCCTGCTGTGGGGACATACGTCGGAAGGTCCCTGTGAACTTCATTTTCCTCAGCCTTTTTGTGAGTAGAACGCTGTGCGTCACAGATACGCAGTGATTGTATGTGATATTTTGTGTTTTTAAACCGGCCTCTCCTTGCTACAGACTGTAACAGAAGGTCTACTGCTTGGATCAATTACAGTGTAAGTATGTTGTTTTCAGATTGAAATCTTACTCTAAAGGGAATAACGATACAGGAATTATAGTATTTTCAGTTTTCTAAACAATTATTGGCCCCTTTTGGTAAAGCTCAGCTTAATCTTAATCTTTTGGTAATATTTTTCTTCATTACAGAGAAGGCTATTTTACTTTTCAGATATAATACCATAACCATGGCTCTGTTATTTTATTTCTTTAAAAATTACTTTATGCTGATAATGTACTAGTGTTTAAACTGGCCACTTAAATCTCAGGTGACTTTATTACCGCACTGGGAGAAACGTCTGACTGTATAAAGGGCTATTCCAGACTAAAACCTGTTTAATATGCTATTTGTCTTGAATGCTCCTCGGTTTGACAGAGTGACGAGTTTTGTGATTTTGTCCTCTCAGACTTCTCTCTCTACAGTCTCTACTCTCTACAGTCATCAGTAAATGTGGTATTTGGTTAATAGGAGCATTAGCTGTCTGCCTTTCTTCTAGCCGTTTAGCAGAACTGGGAAAAACACAAGCCTTTGTAGTTTTTCAGAACAAACATCAGAAGGCCAAAAAGACATGTTTGCAGCAGAAACTACAAACACAGTTACAACACCTTGATTTTGACTGTAGTTATAGTCCTGTAGCTGTTTGTTATTCCTATATTAATGTTGGCCACATGTGGGTACTATTGTTATGACATGATCTACTTTGCTTTCCATTAAGCAGCGCAATAAAAACGACTCGAATATTTCATGCTGAATTTGTCACACAAGTGAATTGTATTTGTTCTTTTATAATTTTATGTCACTGTTTGCATTCAGGTACTATAATGCGGAAGCAGTGCTGTGGGCAGTGGGGGCTACGGCCTTGGTGTCGTTTGCGCTGAGCGTGTTTGCAATGCAGTCTAAGGTTAGTGTCATGATACATTTGTAACAAGGGAATTTGGAATTACAATAGGATAATGTTAAATAATGTGTAATCAATAGGATTTCTTTGGATTGGATTCCTACCTATATACGACACAAAAACTGATTCAAGATCAGCAGTCCGCCCACCACCCTGAGGCAGGAAGTGTTTGGGTGACTGTTGACTATCAGGGTTCGTCAACAATGTAATTGGCACTGGTTCTAAACTTGTGAGGGAACGTATAATGTTTAACTTTTGTATAATTTATATTTAAGTAAATGTCAATATCAACCTGTTTTCTGAATTGCAGGGTTGAGAGAGTACTGACCTTTCAGTAGTTTGTACAACTCTAATTCACATAAAGCTACTAACATCAGTTTTGTTTGTACATGTGACAACTATATATGCTGACCCATTTTTGTCTTTTAGTGGGACTTCACAACTGCCAGTGGGTCCATATGGGTAATCTGCTGGACCCTGTTCTCGTTTGGATTACTCTGTGCTATCTTGAGGTCCCAGGTAAATAATATGATCACCAGCAATGAATGAATCCCCATCATCCACCAGACAGCTCTTCACAGCTAACTACATATATACTGTACTTTATCTCTAACAGTACCTTTACATTCTATATGCATCGCTGGCCACTTTGGTCTTCTCCATTGTAAGTACCCATCCACAATCTTCTTGAAATACCCTCATTCTGCTTGTGGCATGTGTATATATCTTGTACTAGTTGCAGAACAGATTTAGGGCTAAATTAAAAAAGACTCAAATTTGACTTGAACACACATGACTTGTTGCATCACTCATAAATTTCATGGCTTTTACTTTTTCATGACTTGAGTTTTTTTACTCAAAAAGTCATGAAGTCAGGTGTGCAGCTGAAGTCACGTACCCTGCTACTACTGCTACTACTGCTACCAGAGATTATCACAGACACAGTTTCTCTTAATGGACTTGTACTGATGAGCCCTGAGACTTATTCCCAGCTCAGTGACTTGTTTTCACCTCTGTTGCATATAAATTCTCTTCAATCTCGTCTTTCCTGACCTCTCTATAGTACCTGGTGATTGACACACAGCTAATGCTGGGTGGGAAGCATAAATACAGCATCGATCCAGAGGAGTATATTTTCGCCGCTCTGAACCTCTACCTTGACATTGTCATGATTTTTCTGATGATACTTCAACTGATCGGACTCAGTCGCTGATCTAGCGCATCTTCGAAGGCCTCTACAATGCTATGATTCTGTATTTATTTTTGCTTATATAATGAATACTGTGTGGCCATAACAGTGTGATTATTGCTAATGTGCAAAAAAGTAAAAGACAATAAATGCTCACCCACAGCAGGCTGAAGAAAACATGTTAAGGATGCTTTATTTCAGGCCTTGGGGCTTATAAAGGAAGACATGCTGCCTATAGTCTCTGTTCAAAGTATCTCTAAACTGCCAAAATTCTACATTTCTAATATTAGCCAGTGTAAAACTTTTTTTTTAAAACGCTCTATTGGTTTGTTCGTCATGAACATTTCAAAGTGTCTATAAATTCTAATAATAATAATAAATACCAGGAACAAGTGTGTATGTAACTATTTATTTGTATTTGTGATAGACAAATTCCATGTGATCAAAGTGTGTGGGTGTGGCCTAGCGGGTGGGATACTTACCTTTAGACCAAGTGGTCATGGGTTTGAATCCTACCTTTAGCATACTGCCGTTGGGTTCCTGAGTAAGACCCTTAATACGAAATTGCTCCAGGGAGACTGTAGTTAGGGAATGGAAGTTGCTTTGGATTAAAAGTTTTTGCTAAAGGCCATCAATATAATGTCAGTCATTCGTTTTGCTGGACAAATCAACAAACCTGATTATATCATATGTATTTCAACTAAATGTTGAATTTTAAAAAACAACATTCCAATGACTTCTTAACTGTACCAACTGGGAGTTCTGGGCCCAGAGGTGGAAAATAATGTTAAAATAAAATTTGATAATAAAGTGTAAAGTGATAAAGTAAAAAAAAAATAGTGCTTTATTACTAAACACAAAACAGTAGGAGTGTGTAAGGCGACTCACAATTAACTGCAAGAAAGTTCAAGCCTATTCCAACTCCCTTACATTTACAGCATTTTAGCAGATGCTTTTATACAAAGTGTCTTTCATTCTCTAACTACCGAGGAAGCAATTTAGGATTAAGCGTCTTACTCAAGAACCCACTGGTTGTATGCTGAAGCTAGGATTCAAACCCATGACCTCTTGGTCCAGAGGCAAGTATCCTCCACCACCCCCCTCTTCAATTTATGTTACCACTGTAACCATTGTTGGCGCACCCTCACCCCTCAGCAAACCACAACTTATCTAAGCTTTTTCTGCCAGGTCTTTGCTACCTCCACAGGTAGCTGGGCCCAAACGGACCAATTTTTGTCACTAGAGGGCGCTCCAGAGCGAGTCCTGCATGAATAGGTTACTATGGGCCTGCACTTCTTAAGTGTTGTGCACATTAATGAAGTCAGTGAGTGCAAAAAGATAATAAGCGGCTCACCAACCAATCATCTCTCAGCATTAGAAGCAGAAGCAGTTTCGGAAAACTGATTATAAAAGTATAAAATAAAAATAAAAATAAATAAAAATATGTCGAAAAAAACATAATATGAAATACGTTCCAAGAGCACCCATGTATTGTGAACAACCGCAGTGTTGTAATTTGGTAAAAAAAAAATCACAAATCTGTCTTGTCACCAGGTGTTTCCCCAAAGAGCACACGAAGGCAGGCAGGCGTCCATGACTTTAGTTTCTTTTATTGGAACCAAGCCGAACATAAAGTGGCTCGTGGGCCAACTGACTTAATGTTCACAACTTAATCCTGAGTACACCCGCAGCTGGACACAATCCTCAGGCCGGGGGCACTCTGGTGCGAGACCCTCTCCGCGGGCCTCCTCCTGTCTCTCATCGAGCCCTCCGGTGCACCCTGGTGTCTGCCCCTCTCTGTCTGCCTCCTTGCAGCCTCCAGTGGGCCTTTCTACCCCTAAAGCCCCACTGTTGCCCTCAGAGACCCACGTACCCCCCCCCAAAAAACATTTGGGAAGGTCCCCTCCCCTTAGCGGCGAGGAACCTCAATAAACCCTATCCCATAGCCTCCCTAAGGGCCCCTCTGAGGCCTCAGACCCCCCATTACGAGGACTCTCCATGACCATGGGTCTATTTATAGGGCTTATCATTATAGCCAACCCCACTGAATCACTGGAGGAAGCCTCAGACTTCCTGGGCACCTGGGGACCAAGTGGGCGACGGACACAACGTGAACCCCCACGTCTCCGTCGTCGTCGAACCGCGGATCGCCCATCTCGCCTGTACGCCCAGATCGCCCAGATCGCCCAGATCGCCCATCTCACCTGTACGCGAGCCTGCATGGGTCGTGTTCGAGTCGGAGACGTGGGGATCCACAATGCATTCTGGCTCCAAGATTGGGGATCCGTCAATCCACCCGACGAGTTCCTTCGGGGAGGAGCAGCCCCCTGTGGGCTCGTAGCCCGCGGTGCCTCTTGTGGTATGGTCGGTCCATCTGTCACGTCGCCAGGTGTTTCCCCAAAGAGCACATGAAGGCAGGCAGGCAGGCAGGCGTCCATGACTTTAGTTTCTTTTATTGGAATCAAGCAGAACATAAAGTGGCTCGTGGGCCAACTGACTTAATGTTCACAACAAAAGGCAACACTTAACACTTAACAACTAAGGTCCACATAACTAGAACTTAAATACATAACCCCAAACACAAGGAACCAATAACAACACAGAAACACTTAATCCTGAGTATACCCGCAGCTGGACACAACCCTCAGGCCGGGTGTACTCAGGATGTCAACATAAGAGTCCCCAGAACATAAATTATCCCCCAGCGCCTCCCGGTGGTTGCAGGCGAGACATGACAAAATATGCCTATATTTATAGTGTAAAACCTGAATATGCCCCCAGATATTCACCCATAACACTTTCATTTCTTTTTAAACTCAGCTTAATACATTACCCTTAAAAAAAAAAGTAAAAGTAAACCCGTATTTGTATTGAACAGTGTACACTGAACTCCTGCAGTGCTGGAATGTAAAATACCAATGTTACCCCTGTCTAGATTGCACTGTAATTACTGCATGCCCGTTTTTTAGTATGCACTGTCTTTTCTTTGTATAAGCAGAGTTAACACAGTAATAAATTAATTTAGCACCACGGCCAAACAAACTACAAGGGTGAGGGGGAGAGGGGGTAAGGCCTGCCCGCAAAAAAATGTGGAGGATATCTGTGGTTTCTGCACATGTGTGGAGGGTTCCATGAAGAATTATTAGTACATGTTATTATTAGTACATGTAAGACTCAACATAAGATATTGCACACAATGAAGTGATTCAGCACCCGTTTAGGAATGGATAACGCATGATAACGTTTAGCACCTGATAAGAACATTGCACAATACTGCACATGGTAAAGCTATCCAGAACCATACCAGAAGCATGTTTAAACCAGTAGCCATCTTCTGTTTTATTTTTTAAAAATATTGCGTAAAAGACTAAAAAAGTGTTATAATATTTCTGTCAGTTATTCTCATTTACACCCATTCAATTAGGGGTCGCGCGCGCCCCCTGCCGTTTCTGACCAGGCTGCTCAACAACAGACTCCGGTGGGCGTTATTTTTAGGCTCCACCCGTATTCGGACAAACCCCACCTGCTAGACTATGATTGTAGGGATTTTTGTATGTATAAACTATTAACGAATAATAACGCAGGACGCGTGAAAAGACCAGCCAACTATAGTCCAGGACAGGAAATACGGGCGTGAAAACACTCATTGCAGGTCTGCAGCAGAAGAGTCATGGCGGACTCCGAGGATGGAGGGTTCAGCCGGGGAGGAACGTGTAGCAGGGACAGCAGATGGACTCGAAACAGCGAAGAGGCGGCAGTCGGCAACACACAGAGCTCACAGAGCATACGGGCCGAAAGCACGTCGGAGTACTGCGAAAGGCTCCGCGGCTGGATGTGGCAGTACTACTGTGGGTATGTGAGCTGGCAGAGCTGGGCGGCTGTGTCTGCGCTCTCTCTCCCTCCGTCTTTCTTCTCTCCATCTGTGGCAGCAAGGGGAACAGATTTGTCTAACGGTCTCCAAGTTTCTCCCAGTGGTGTGTCCGCTGGCAGTGCCGGGCAGAGCGAGGGAGACGTCCGCGGACATGGCTCGCCGGCTCCTGGGAGCACAGCTGTCCGCCAGCATGGGGACGCGCCGCGGCCAGGTACCCAGTTACAGACACTCGGCTATTTATTAACATCTTCTTCTCACCATAATCCCTATTCCACCTTAAAATGTGGACGCTCCACAGCCAGGGACCCAGTCTCGGCTTCTTGTTAACCCCCTTCTTCTAACCAGAGTCTCCATTTCACCTTAGAATAGTGTAGCCCACACCTGGGGGGTCATGGCCAATAGGAAGTAACACTTCTGCCTCGAGTGTTGTCTGTCCGTCCGAAGTGAAGTAAAGCTCTGTATTTAACCCATTCGCCAAGAGAAGCAGAGGGCAGCCAGGAGCACTGAGCCCGGGGAGCAGTGTGTGGGGACGGTTCCTTGCTCAAGGGTGCCCCAGCAGTACTGGGGTTCAAACCCACAACCTTCTGATCGCAGGGGCAGCTCCCTAACCCTAACAGATGACATGCCATGCTCTATGGACTAAGCTAACACCCAAGTTTTATTTCAGAACTGGTGGGAGGTGGTGATTATGCCTTTAATACATTACTGTACTGATATGGTGACTGAAATATTTTTCATTGTAATGCTAAACACACAAAACACATGAAACAGTGTAAATATAGCTGGGTTACAGCAGGTACACCAACACAGCGTTCAGGACAGGTGTACTGCGGGGTCTTCACCAGGGGGCTTTGTATCCTAGTAGGCAAAGATGAACTTATTTATTAATTAATTTCTTGATTGATTGATTCATTGATTGTTCTATAAATACAAAATTTCCACATATATAGGTTGACACATGATGTACATGCTGACGTCATGCACGGATGTGTTGTTTGTAGAAGAAGTGTATTTAATGGACATTGTACTTTAAACAGAGGCTATAATAACCTGTAATACTGAACACCACTGACTGTACATTAAGCACTAAAGACTTTGTTGCCAGGTTTCCAACCAGCTGTTGACTTAAATTCAGGCAAATCATAAAATAAAAAGGAAAATATGCAAATGAGGCCATTTGCACTATACAAGAAATTTGTTTTACACGCTATAATACATTTTCTATTAACTGCTGATCGATGATTAAGTCGTTATAATACTTTTATAACCCAGTTATTGACAAAAATACATTGGTGGAAACGTGGCTGAGTTGAGAAGAAGGAGTCGTCTGGGAAATGTGTGCCGTTTCAGTGTTTTCCTGCTTTTGCTGCTGTTGTGACCCGTGTGCAATCAATGTGATTCAGGTCGAGAGTATTCCATTCCCTCTCCTTTGCAACGGTTCTTGGCTGAAATGGTGGATTTCTTCATTCTTTTCTTTATAAAAGCAACCATCATCCTCAGCATAATGCACTTTAGTGGAATGAAGTAAGTGGATCTATTTTCAGTCACTGTTCCTTTAATTAAAGTTGTTCTAATAGATGATACTAAAGTGAGGGTTTGATCTAATTGACATAGTTTTGGTTTGTCTAAGAAGTTTTGTTAACCAGTCATATCTCTCTCTGTGTTGCATCAGTTGCTTCTTCATATTCTCGCCCTTTTCTATGATTTTTGCCTTCGTACACGAACACCTGTCATAAACTAAAGAAGATCATCTTTAGCAGAGGATTAAAATCACATTTCCACTCAATTCTGCTGCACCCCATCTTTCCACAAAATGTCAGTAATTCCTATTTGTGAGCAATTCTTCCCCAAAATGTAACTTCAGTAAATATCTATTTCATAAACTGTGGTGTTCTGTATGTCCGCATAGAACAGGAACTTAATATGTGCTGAGACTCTATAAGCCCTGTCTCCACTCATGTTCTGAATGGAGAACGATTTAACAGGGAAAGGAAATCCAGGAGCAGCTTCTTTACAGTAAAGGACACAGACCCTTTATGTTTTATGTTTTCAGGGATATATCAAAGTTTGCGCTGCAGTTTTTTGTTGAAGAAATCGATGAAGACACGTCAATGGAGGAGCTGCAGAAGATGATGCTGGTGGCTTTGGTGTACCGGATGTTGGTTTGCTTTTATGAGGTCAGCTTCAAAGCCTCAGTCCAATAAAGAGTGACATACATTGTTCTTGAGGAGGGTTGGGGTTCAGTTTGTAATTTTGAACACCTTTGTTGCTTTTCAGATTGCGTGTATTTGGGGAGGTGGTGGAGCCACTCCTGGGAAATTCCTGATTGGCTTACAAGTGGTCACCTGTGACACTTCGGTCTTAGTGCAGCCCAACCGGGTTCGTGTGGTGCCAGCAACTAACATCAGTCTCTCTGCGTGAGTTCTGATGTTCGTGTGTATCAATACACTACAGCTTTTCTGTCTCTGGGCCAAACCAGTTTTTTAGTCGGCCGACAGCTTCAGCCGATATTACCGGAACATTTCGGTGTGTAGCACTTCATGGTTCTAACAGCTGAAAAATGAGGGGAATGGAAATAAACTCAGTATAATTAATCAAATGTTCAGAAAAATAAACAGGCTTATAATAAAGGCTTATTTTATGTTAAATATTTACACTTAAGCTTCCAGTTTATTTTCCACATATATAGGTTGACACATGATGTACATGCTGACGTCATGCACGGATGTGTTGTTTGTAGAAGAAGTGTAT
>JBBJLR010153124.1:0-15100 GCA_037577145.1 Brachypetersius gabonensis
ATTTATTTTTGTTACACATGCATTTCATACGTGCGTGAGTCAGTTTCACCTGTATCTGTATGAGCATTTCATATGTGCGTGACAGTTGTCTCATAACAGTTGTCCTCTCCAAGACACAACAGGTCTTAGCAAAGTGGCATGTACAGGATTTAACCAAAAACAAAATGTGTACTACAGTACACAAAAATGAATTATCGGGTCTCAATAGGCTAGAATAGACAAAAGTATTGGGACGCAGGGCCAATACAGTGCCAGGGAGATCCACATACACACACACAGCATTTTGATAAGCAGCCTTTCCCTTATCCATGCAAAAAAAACTGATTTGGTTGTGTAGAATATATTTGTTCAGGAATTTAAAAAAAATATTCAGGTAAGTTCAGGCCAGCACACTGAAGGTGGAGACTTCAATAGATGGCAATAAACACATTTTCATTTTATTCACACTTTTTAGTGATGTTATTTTATTTATTTATTTTATTTAAATGTATGTTTATGTTCTTCTAAGTTCTAACATGGTTGGTTGGCAAAATATATGTCGTAAATTCAAATCAGAGTGTCTTCCATGTCTGGAATAGATGTACAGTATTCTTCAGTCTATAAGGTAACAATAATATAATAATAAATTTTTTATACTATATTGACTAGGTTAAATAGAATTGCATTATTAAAAAAGGAGACTAAAATACAACCTTTATTGATTAAAACCAGACTAAAATGGCATCAGTTTTCATTGACTAAAACTAGACGATAATCCATGTTATTTTTTTTAACCATTCTGAAACTGATTCAATCTCTTGCAAAAAGTCACAATAGACCCAATGGAAGTGTTTAACTGCTTTGTAATTAAGAAAATTGACAAATATGTTCATCATAATCACAAATGAAATGTTATATGAATGAATACAGTGTAAATGTGATTTGTAGTGGACATTCGATTCTGGGGTTGAACGGGTGGGGGTACACATAAGGAGTGCTTTTTTCCAGCTAGAACTGAAACACTACAACAAAATTAAAAACTGTTAACAGTTCATTTAAACCAATCATAAGTATTTTTAAAAACGATATATTGCAGAATAAAACATACAAACTTTCCTTTGCCTTCAGCTGCATCTTGCAGTGAAAGAGATCCAGTTTTTGCGCACACACACATTCAAATAAATACTGTACAGAACTGCTGTCAGCCCCCGTCATAGTTATGCTGTGGTTGATTACATGGTCCACATTTGTGGATCATACTTCATGTGAGACATTGTCTTATTCTGACTTATCCTCCCTCTCACCAGCTCAGCACCTCACAGACTCTTACTCATTCCTGGTCTGCTGGCTTTATGTATAGGGACATAAGGTAGAATGCAGTGTTCCTCCAGACTCAACAGAAACAAATATTTCACAGAGCAGGAACAGATCAGTAAAAAAGTGTGTGCTGTGTGTATTTGACAGTTTGGCCTGTTGACTGTGCAGTTTTGGTGTTAGGATTTAGACCACAGCAGCTGAAGCAAGTGCGAGAAATGAGGCTCTGAGGCTCACATCTCTGGACTGTGGGAGAAACCCGGAGACCCCGGAGGAAACCCACGCCACCATATCTTATCTGGCAGTAACTTGGTTAAAAGCAGGTGTTGATTTTAATCTAGCTTTATAGGTATGAAGAGCAGACGTGGACGACTTAAGCACAGATGTTCGTCGCTCTGGATAAGTTTGCTAAATGGTATGAACATAAACACATACTCACACACACACACTAATCACCTTGGGACTGCAGGTCACCATCTTCCCGGCCATGCATTTGCTGGAACCCCATGCCAAAATGCCCTAGACTGGTTTCGACAACTCACGACTCCACACATGCTCCTTCCCCAGCCAGGGGCAACTGCTGCTTAAAGCTCCAGTGGAGATTGTTGCTCCTGATCCTGTTGTCTATGGATTACATACTCTCAGTTACTCTCAGTTACTCTGCCAACAAAATTTACTTCTGTGGACTTCTATAGCGTTCCAACTCTTTTGATTAAATCTCTCAGTTGTCTTGTTCATTAAGGCCTTCTCTTGTTATTCAACCCCATAAAGACACTCTTTTCTTTCTCTCCGGGTCGACCTGAGGAGGAAGGGTATTGGTTCCCCTATTGAGAAGGCTAGGACCCGGATTCAAACCCCTAACCCTGGAGATGTGAGGATACAGCATTACCCATCACACCACCATGGTGTCTGATATGGATATTTCACAATATTTTAAAAACAATGATTTTCAAATGGCAAAGTAAATGAGAGAAACTATACTGTTTGTTTATCTTTGGTTCTGACTGGGAGCCCCTCTTGAGAAAGGGGGTGGGAGGACTGTCTGTCTGTCTGTCTATCTATCTGTCTGTCTGTCTAGACTGTTTATCACAGTTTTGGTTGTTTCTTGTTTTTGATGTTACGGTTTGCTGACATTCCCATGGCACTGCGGTTTTAGTGCAATTATGCTGTCCAGTCTTGTGCCTCCAACCTGTAGTTTTCAGGCTTTATCTCAGTCTCTCATAAACAGCAATTTATATTTCAGTGCAGAAACACATCTTGTCCTTAGTGCTTCCTCTTGGCGTCTCTCAGATTTAAATGCATGCATAAGGCCACCAGTCAGAAAGAAAACTGGAATTATTGACTTATTTTGGCATGTTGCACTTCAGTTCTTTTACTTTACAGCTGATAACACATTCATACCTGTTAGACTACCTTTTGGGATTAAATCTTGCAAAAACATTAAGCTATTGCAAGAACAACTTAAGTCAACAAATAGTGCAAGAGAATTTATTTCTGACATCTGAACAGTTTACCCATGTATGTTTGTTGAACATCTCCTTTCTAACTGATCTGAGCCCCTCGTGAGCAACAGAGGGGAGGAAAATCTCCCTCAGCTGGAGGACGAAACCTCACAAGGAACCAAGACTCACGAAGGGGAACCCGTCCTCCTCTGGTCGACATGGAGAGTGAGCAAGTCTCTATGGAGAGTACCTCCATTCACCTTTATTACACATTTTATTAAAATATACATATACAAAATGGGCAGAGGCGGCTGTATCTGCTGTGGAGGCTCAGGTCTTTTGGAGTGAAGGAGCTCCTGAAGACCTTTTATGACTCTGTGGTGGTCTCAGCTGTCTTCTACAGTGTGGTCTTCTGGGGTCAGAAAGAGACTGAAGAGACTGAACAGGCTGATCCAAAGGGCCAGCTCTGTTCTAGCATGCCCTCTGGACCCAGTGGAGGTGGGGAGTGACAGGAGAATGGAGGCTAAGCTGTCATCCTGTTGGAGAACATCTCCCACCCCATGCAGGAGAACATCTCCCACCTCATACAGGAGAACCTCTCCCACCCCATGCAGGAGAACATCTCCCAACCCATACAGGAGAACATCTCCCACCCATGCAGGAGAACCTCTCCCACCCCATGCAGGAGAACATCTCCCACCCTATGCAGGGACTCTGACAGCACTGAGCAGCTCCTTCAGTGGCGGCTGCTGCACCTACGATGTGGGACGGAGAGATTCCACAGTTCTTTCCTTCCAACCCCTATCAGACTCCACAACAAAGACTTTACAGATGACCAAACATGCACAAACAATCAAACACATACATCCACTACACCAGGGTAGTTTCTCCTATGTTATACATGAAATAATGCATTCAAAAGTAGTGTATTACTCACTGCTGTATGAACAAAAGTACAATAACATTTGATTTGCAAACACTATAAACTAATAAGGAGCTTTTTAACAGCAGATTTATCTATAATACAGTCACACAGTTACAGTTCAAATATTTCTGTAAGTCTCAACTTAATGTCCCTGTTGGTGTGATGGTCAGGCGCTCCATTACTTTCATCCATATAATATTTTGGAGCCGAGGCGAATAGCACAGCATGCTGCGCACACCTACAAAAAAAAGCCACAAACCTGCAAAAAAACCATGAACTTTCAAAATAAAAGTGACTAAAAAACCCAAGTTAAAGCACAATTACATAATTGTCATATTAAATAAATTTCAATTAATCAAAGATAAATAATAATTTAAAGTGATGGTGTAATTTAAGTTCTGCCTTGTGCTGCTGGTTATGGTACTAAATAATCTTGATTTACGTTGACTTTTTTGGGGCATTGAAGTTTAGGAAACATTTTGAACTGTATGAGTATGTGCTCCAAAAATAAAGCTGTGTGTGCAGCCCAGAGTCAATAACACAGCAGCGCTGCTCGAGTTTTTAAACACCTCTCCGTCTCTCCTGGGTCCAGAATAGTACAGCAACCAAAAATACCTAGCCAGAAACCGAGTACGGCCGAAGGACCTGGGGGATGATTATCAAAAACCCTGGGGCCGGCTTCCATCTGCAGAGACGACCACGGGTCAGGTGTGTAACAGACAGGACCACAGGTCAAGTGTGTGTAACAGACAGGACCACAGGTCAAGTGTGTGTAACAGAGAGGACCACAGGTCAGGTGTGTGTAACAGACAGGACCACAGGTCAAGTGTGTGTAACAGAGAGGACCACAGGTCAGGTGTGTAACAGACAGGACCACAGGTCAGGTGTGTAACAGACAGGACCACAGGTCAGGTGTGTAACAGAGAGGACCACAGGTCAGGTGTGTGTAACAGACAGGACCACAGGTCAGGTGTGTAACAGAGAGGACCACTGGTCAGGTGTGTTTGACACAAGTCCAGTGTGTGTAACCAAGTGGGTTGTCAGTAAGAACTCCAGCAGCGCTGCTGTGTGTGATCCCTACAGCAAATTCACCCCAAATATTGGTTAAACGAGTTAAATGGGTGCAGAGACAATATTTACACTCTGTGCTGTGGTGTGCGATCATGAAGTCGTGGGTTCAATTCTCGAGATCGCTAGGCACCTCTGAGCAAGGTGTGGTCCTCTCTGTTACACACTAGAGGGTGACACAGGAGTGAATTTTCAAACCTCTCCTGTCCCACTCCCACAAAAAAAATCCCGTCCCATCCTAATCCCATAAAAAAACTGTCCCAATCCCAGAAGAATGATTCCCATTCCCTCCCACTCCCGTGTTGTTTTTTGGCTAAAATCTGTCAGTTACAGTAAAAAAAATAGAGCATCAACACACACACACACATTATATAAACACACATTATAATTTTCACAGAATTTCTGAGTCTGAGTAGAACTTAATCAGTTGTCTACAAGACTTGCAGCTGACGAATTGCATTTTCACGCCATTATTCTCAACGCATAATTTTTTTTTAGTTATTTCAGACAGCCCACAAATATCCGTGAGCACAATTGAGTATTATATTCACACAGTAGTTGCAGCGTAGCTTTCACGTCTGCCTCCATTTTGGTTATGATTTTTGCGGCAAAAAAGTGCATGAAGAAGCTTCTTCTCTTACATTACTGGTTGTTGGGACTATCACTACCAACTTTTAGGGGTGTGTGGAGCACGCCATTCACTTACCCGGCTACACACAGCAAAGAGGAGGAGAGCAAAGGACAACTAGTATTGAGTTCAAAATTTGTTTATTTATTTAAAAGGAATATTTCTGTGTAAAGTTATCCTAGTGTTATTACGATTCTCTGTCCCACCCACTCCCGCTTACATTTTTTCCAGTCCCGTCCCAATCACGTTATTAATAGTGATTTTGTTTCCCGTCCCCCGAAAAAATGTCAGCTTCTGTTTCACACACCCTGGGCGCTGTGTTCCTGGCTGCCTGCTGCTTAACTTGGTAAATGGGGTAAATGCAGAGGTTCACACTGTGTGCTGTGGTGGGTTCACTTTCACTCATTGCTGTCTCTGTTGGTGTGCATGGTGTGGGGTCATGATGGGGACCCCCCACCTCACCCCTGTACTGAGTGTGCAGTGCGCCCCCTGCAGGATCCTGCGAGATTGTGGACTGAAAGTGTGTCAGTGGGTTACATTGACACTGGGGCGGGCTGAGGGGTGGAGCCTATGAAGTGGGTCACATGGCCAGCAGCGAGCTCTCCAGCAGTCCGCCCCAGAGAGGCTCCGACACGGACCGAGCCCGGCTCATTCAGATCCAGCCCGGTCCCGACCAACTGCACCGGCTCCAAGCAGGTCCAGCCCGGTCCCGACCCACAGCTCTGCTCGCTTTCTCGGATGAACCTTTTTAAACTCCTGTCTCTGACGGTCTAGGAGAGAAACCAGCCGCGCTGGTTCTGAAACCTCAGACCAGAACACTGACAGAACTCTATGTTTGAAGGAGAACCCCCCCGACAGAATGTCCAGGCTTCTGGGGCTCTGACCCGGCCGGAGAGCTCGTAACCGAACCCTCACTCGAGCAGCGACTGGAAAGTTGCTGAGGAGAGGAGAAACACGGCCCCAGTACCAGGAGACCCAGTAGACCCAGGCTGTGTGCTGTTGGAGGATATGGAAGCTACAAAAGCTGGTGAGATGACAGTGTGTGTGTGTGTGTGGTTTCTGACAGTGCTGTAGGAAAGAGAACACTGGCGTCTGATGATTTTTCCTCGTGTTTATAGTGAAGTGGGGTGTGTGTGGTGCCGGTTCGGGTCGGGCTGGTGGTCCTGGACCCTGTGTGTGTGTGTGTGTGTGTGTGTTAAAAGTCGCAGGCTGCTGTGTTGTACCCCACTCACTCTCTACCGGACTCACATGGCCGTGCCGCTCTAGCCATGTGTCTCTGTGTTTACGCTGCCCCGTGCGTGCGCTCTGATTGGTCGAGAGGGGCTGTGACGTAGCTGTTGCATAATTTGTCCTCGCGAGGTGGTGCGGCGTGAGCTGCGGATACACGTGAGAGGAGTAGCAGCCGCGCGCCCTGACCCACTTTCCGAGCACAGACACAAGCCAGGACCGCGCGGGGGCGCGCATGCGCCCTGCATGACTTCATACACTTCTGCTAATTACTCATTTGCATACATTTCAGGGGAAATTTCTAGAACCTGTGTGTGTCTGTATGCATGTATATTTAAATATTTATTAAATGTATGTGTATGTATGTTCGTATACACACATACAATCACACATGCTATATATATAGTGGCCCCTTATAGTCACGTATGAACACACCACAGCACACGGTGTGAACAATATTTTTTATGTGTTTAAACCATTTAACCCATTCACCAAGTGAAGCAGGGAGCTGACACCAATGAGGGGGTGTATCTTTTTCAAGGTTACCTCAGTGGTGCCACTAGCAATCCTGGAATTCAGTCCCTTCTGATGCAACTCTCTAACCACTAGACCACCAGGTGCCCATATATGTATATGTTCGTATTCTGTGTTAGAACTGTTAAGGTTGTTCAAAAATGTTTTTTGTTAATTGTGACACTGAATAGAGGATAGAAATATAGAAATATATCGTGGGAACCTGTTTCTTTGTTCCATCTTTTTGCTGTGCTGATCTTTCAGGTACTTTTTTCTTGATGTCCTGTCTTTCTCTGTTCTAGTATTCATAGTATTCATCTCAAAACCATTTAACCCCCCCCCCCCCCAGCTTTGTTTGAATCCAGTTATTGGTAGTGAGGTCAGCCTACACCCTCCTGACGCGGGCATTATGTAATGTTGTTACCTAACCATTCAGAACGACGGCAGAAATCAGGTCAGGCTCGAGGAAGAATAGAGGAGCGCAGCCATCTGACTGGTCCACTTTCCTCCGGGGGGGGGAGGGCGCTGGGCTGGGCTGGGCTGCAGTGCTTTTTTTAAAGCCATCATTATAAAAAGAACATGTTGACCGACGTGTTTTTGTATGCTTTCCTTTTAGTGGCTATATTTTTTACAGAATATAAATTAAAAAATATGTATACATGGCTTTAATTTGTACCATTTTTCTGTTCATGTGGGCCAAATGTGTCCTGATCTTTTTGTTAAAGATCTTTTTGTCTGACCATGTTGTTCTCTCTGTCCTCCTCCAGGGGGGGTTATCGCCTACATCAGCTCCTCGAGCTCTGCCTCCAGCCCAGAGTCGTGTCACAGCGACTGCTCCAACAGCAGCTACCAGTCGTCCTCGCCGCCCCGCGGCAACTCCCCCGGCCGCCGCGAGGGTCAGCAGGGGGACCCGGCCAGCCACGCCCGGCCGCAGGGCCACGGAGGGGGCAAGACGCGCTCCCCGGCCGCCAGCAAATCTGGCATCACCAGTGAGTGTAGAAGGAGTGCTGTGTGTTATTCTGCACCGGTGGGTCTCAACCCAATCCTGGTTCCTGCTGCCCTGCACTGTGTGAAGATTTCCCGACCTCCGCACATTGAACCCAACTCATACCGGGCCTGATTAAGACCATACAATCTATAAACGTGAAAGAAACACATGATCGAAGTGTAACACGAGTGTTAAACTATAGCGTTTGTAACAAAACGGTTTTACAAATCAGTCCATTCGAAACAAGCTTTCAAATTATTTTTGAATATTGACCAAAAATAAGTTTATTAACTATTCACGCCAACTCATGGATCGTAAAATACTAAGAAACATTTGGAAAATACTGTGATTTTCAATAATAAAAAAAAAATAATAAAAGACTCACTGTGGCTCAGATCAGTTGAGTTTTGGTGCGGAACAGTTGGAACAGTGCGCAGCAGTGTATCCCCAGAGTGTTTAGACCCATTTTCACACGACCCTAGTTGCACATGGGACACCGCCCTGAGAGAAAGGGATATAGATCGAGTTTGATTTAACATTTTGATGATTTTTGCTCCTAAACAAGCTGTACAGAATGTGATAGCCTGTAGAGAACAGACTAAAAAAACGTGCAGGAAAATAAACAATATAAATATATTTCACATTAAGAGCTGACCACAAGACACAAGAGTAGCTCAGAGATTTTAGATGTGGAGGACGTGGATTTCATATTCTTTCTCCTAGCCTAAATTCAAACAAATAATTGAATAGTATATAAATAGTACCACTAATAGTATAAAGGCAGTAGAATTCCTGTCCTGTGAAAGAGAGGTAAGTGTGACAGTGCTCTACTTCTTGGATTATAATTTGTTTAATTACCTTGTGGTCTGTCTTCGATTACTCATGTCACAAGCTCTGTTTAAAGATAACCTTCGCCCTGACCTCAATTTGGACAATAAATCTGTGCAATTAAATATAGATACTGATAAAGACAGTGTTGCTTTAACCTGAAAGTACACCACGTGTTATGAAATCGTTTTACTAGTGCGGCTTGGTGCAGGTCTTGCATACTGGGTTGCAAAGCTGGCAGCGTTTCCGTACAGGTGGCGCTCAACGTGACCCTTCAAACATTAGCTACTACAACAGCCGTAAAAATGTCTTTCGGCTTCCTTGCCCTCTTAACCCATTTTACTTTCGTGCTTTCAGAGATCAGCGGCCTGGTGCTGCTGTGTAAAGTGTGCGGAGATGTGGCTTCAGGATTCCATTACGGGGTCCATGCCTGTGAGGGCTGCAAGGTGAGAAAATACAAACAAAACTCTTTGTTGAGTTTGTTTTGTCCAAAATCTGCTTTGTTTTCTTTCTCGGCCCCGTTTTACAGTAGCCGCAAAATGCAATAATGACCCGTAATGGAGGTCTCCCAGTTCAGACTGAAGATTTTTTATTAAATTGTAAAATTTGAAGCATCTTTAAGGCTTTGAAAGAGAAGGAGAACTTGTTCTGCTTCACCTTGAGTTGGAATGGTAAACAGCATGTTGACATTTTCCCCAAAAACCTCTCAGCAGCGGCAGTGAGAGTTCTTAGTCTCACGCTGACGTGACTTGCTGTTCTCTTATTTGTGTCAGGGTCGATGTGACACGGTCTTTTAGTCCGTGCAGGTGAAGGAACGCTGTGAGCTCCACTTTCTTCGCCTCAGAGCAGGAATTGGGTTTTGCGGCTGAATGCCCGCCACCTGCTCTCGATCGCATTTACCCTGAAACTGTCCTTTCCTCCCTGCTGACTCTCATTTTCTCTCTGTTCTGCTCCAAGGGCTTCTTCCGGAGGAGCATCCAGCAGAACATTCAGTACAAGAAATGCCTTAAGAACGAGAACTGCCCCATCATGCGCATCAACAGGAATCGATGCCAGCAGTGCCGCTTTAAGAAGTGTCTGCTTGTCGGCATGTCTAGAGATGGTGAGACTTTCGTTTTTTATTGTCTGATTTCCTCATTGTGTGTTACTGCAGGACGGACTGGGTCACAGTGCTTAAAATATTTATTTTCATTTATTTCATTGTGGAAGCTGATCATTTTAATAAATTAAACGCTTCCTTAAATGATGGCCAGAGTCTACTATTGTAATCAGGCTGTGTTTACCTGCAGACTAGGAAGGAGACCTTTGTCCTCGACAGCAGTTCGGCTATTGTGTAACATTTGTTTTCCTGGTTGCTGAAAGCATCTTTAAACCACTGTTATCTTTTTTACGTTTTTGAAGCGTTTTAGTGTAAGTTTGTAATATTGCTCTCGTTCTGAGTCTGGCGATGTGTTTGTTCTAACAGCTGTACGCTTCGGTCGAATCCCCAAGAGGGAAAAGCAACGCATGCTGCTCGAGATGCAGAGTGCCATGAACAACATGATGAACACTGAACAGCTCCACGGCAGCCAGCCGCTGGCCCTCAGCCACCAGAACCCACCTTGCGCACCCAAGCCCAGCTCTGAGGACCCGACCCCCACTCCCTCTTCTTTCTCCCCCGCCTCCTCCCCGCAAAGCAACCAATCCGAGTCCAGCACTGACCCTGAGCAGCTGGTCGCCATGGATACAAGCCCAAGCTCAGACTCCTCCAGTGCCACGGATAGCGGTGAGGAGGAGGTCATCGGCACAGTCACCAGGGCGCACCAAGAGACCTTCATGTACAACCAGGAGCAGGATGAGGCCCCCCGTTCTCCAACCGTGGCCGAACGCATCAGCAGCGACAGCCGGCGCATGGAGGAAACGCAGGAGGTCTGGAACCACCGCAACAACGTCACCAGCCAGCTCCCGCCTTCGGACTGCACCCATCAGCGCCCCGAGGGGTCCCCGCAGGAGGTCGGCTCTCCCGGCCACTGTCCTGTCAGAGTGGCCAACAGGCCCCCTAGTGGCCATTGCCCAGTCAGACTGCCAAATAACGCCCCCCTTGACCAATGCCCTGTGCCCCCTGGCTACTCGCTCCAGGGGCACAATGCCAATGATACTCTCGCCAACGGCAGCTATAGTGGTCCAGCATGGAGTGGAGGCAGCAGGATGCACCTGGTGAGTGGAGCCAACAGTAAATACATTAACATAAAAAACGTAAAGCATGACTGATTTCTTTCATATAAAATCACCGCACCTCACTAATGTTCCTTCACTGCGTCCTGTACCAGGTGTGCCCCATGAACACTTCGCCCTATGTGGACCCACGAAAGTCAGGCCACACCATCTGGGAGGAGTTCTCCATGAGCTTCACTCCAGCCGTCAGGGAGGTGGTGGAGTTTGCCAAGCGCATCCCAGGCTTCAGGGAGCTTTCCCAGCATGACCAGGTCAGCCTACTGAAGGCTGGAACCTTCGAGGTACGTATCTCCTGAAGCTCCTTCCATAAACTCCACACCTGTTTATTCACCTGCAATCATCAGGTGTGTTTAACTAAGCAACACACTGGAGTCTTATTATCTTCATCCTGTTCGCAAGACAGAATATAAAACCAACTTTACTGCTGACGCATATATAAAATTCTGTTAGTCCTGTGCAGCTTTATATTAGAAGGTGTTTTTTTTAATGTCCAGAACAATAAGATGAAAATTAGTCCAAAATACCTGGAAAAGCCATTCCAACAATGAGACAGTAATAAAATGAAATAAATAATATACCTTAAATGTCAAAGGAGATTATGAGGCAAAAAATGAACCAAATGGATAAAGATCATTACTGTATATTATTGGGAAACTAGTCTAGTTTGTAATATTCAGATATGTATAGCAGACGTTACTCTCTGTATTGATTCCAGTGCAATCAGTGAGTAATGTACAATATGTATTGGTTTTGTATTTCTGCCCCAGGTGCTGGTGGTACGTTTTGCATCACTGTTCAACATGAAGGACCGCACGGTGACCTTCCTGAGTGGCCAGAAGTACAGCGTGGAGGCACTGCGCTCCATGGGTGCCGGTGACCTGCTTAACTCCATGTTTGACTTCAGTGAGAAGCTGAGTGCTCTGCACCTCAGCGAGGAGGAAATGAGCCTTTTCACCGCCGTCGTGCTAGTCTCTGCAGGTACGCTTCTTTTACAGCCTGCAGACTTTCTACACATCTGCGCAACCGTTCAGTACAGCGTTTAACCTCCTGCACACCACGTGCACTGCTGCTCACCAAACACAGCAGTTACTAATAATTACACATCCTGTTCAGAGAACACACTGGGGCGCCTGGTGGCCTAGTGCTTAGGGAGTTGCCCCTGCGATCAGATGGTTGGTTACATGAATTAGATGAGTTAAATGGGTTATTTGAGCTAAATGGGTTAAATTAGTTATAGTTAAATAGGTTGAATGTGTTAAAGGAGTTACATGGATTAAATGAGTTAAATGGGTTATTTGAGTTAAATGAGTTAAATTAGTTATAGTTAAATGGGTTGAATGTGTTAAATGGGTTACATGGATTAAATGAGTTAAATGGGTTAACTGAGTTAAATGAGTTAAATTAGTTATAGTTAAATGGGTTGAATGGGTTACATGGATTAAATGAGTTAAATGGGTTAACTGAGTTAAATGGGTAAAAGGGGTTAAATGGATTAACTGAGTTAAATGGGTTAAATACGTAGAAAGAATGTCACACTGTGCTGTGGCGTGTTTACGTACGACAGATGATCACTTCTGCACATTTTAATGCTCAGTTACAATTAATTTCACATGCTGGAAAATGTGCAAAAAGTAATGACATTTTATATTTTATGTATTGTAAATAGAAATGATGCACTAAAGGGAACATAAGTCTAAGTGTGTGTGTTAAGTAATTTAAACCAGAGATATCATGCACATCCTCAAAAGTGACCTTTTTTCCGGGATCTTTTCAGACCGCTCAGGCCTAGAGAACGTGAACTCTGTGGAAGCTCTCCAGGAGACACTGATTCGCGCCCTGCGCAGCCTCATCACTAAGAACCACCCCAACGAGATCACCATCTTCACCAAGCTGCTGCTGAAGCTGCCTGACCTGCGCTCCCTCAACAACATGCACTCAGAGCAGCTCCTGGCCTTTAAGGTGCATCCGTGAGCTCTAAAACCTCCTGTCCCCCTCCCCAACCCCTCGCCCCCCATAACTGTGGACCACGCTCCCCGCTCATCTCCAGGAGGCCCTTTGCACCACAACAAATCCAGGGGACTCACCAAGGCTGAGTAAATACCTGCGGTCCCCGACAATGACTGTGGGGCCTTTTTGGAGATGGGGGAGCATCACCTTGAGTCGTACTGTAAGCCAATAAGGACTCCTGTCTTGTGGTAAAGTGCAGAGTCTGTGGAAGCAACTAGAACGGGGTTTGGAAGTCGATATCTAACAAGCATCGGTCAGGTTAGGTCAGAAGACTCAGCGTCTCTGTTGCTCTTCTGGACGGAGGCACTTGACTTCGCTCTTAGACTCAAAACTGTTTTAACTGTCTGTGCAATACGTGACTCACGTTGATTGTTGTTTTGTTTCTTTTTGGTCTTTTATGGTTTTAGAGACTCTGTGAGACGGAACACAGGCACCAGGCGAGGGCGAGCCGACTAAGGTAGACGGCTGGTGCCTGATAGAAACCGGGGCGGAGGCAGGATTAATCCACGCCTCCTGGCTTAAGATAAACACAGGTAAAGGAAAGCAAGAGGAGTGCAGTTTGAACTCCTCTCTAATCTAAAAAAAACAACAACTGAGCACCAGAGGAATGTGGAAGAAGCTGCTAACCAGAGCAGGACAGGCTTTAACAGCGCTGCGCCCCTCTCTCAGACTGCGGAAAGAGACGAGAATGTTTAACGGATGTATATTCGCGATGGTCGTATTTTCCTTAATTATTTTAGCGGAGTAAAAGGAGGACGCTGGTTCCTTTAGTTTAGTAGAATGGTGCAGCTGTCTCTATGTTTTGTGAGTAGTAGGGCTGTATGTAGTAGTATAAAGATGCTCGGGCAGCGCTTCTACTGTTAGGAGGGTTTATAAGCGAACCCGAGAAGTAGGAGCTTGCACGCGCTTCCCGTCATTTACCGATGGGACCAAATCGGATCGTGCTGAAAAACGCACGAAGTTAAACTGAAATCACTCCCTGATACTCGGCGGTATCAGTTTGTATCTTCAAGGGCGGTACTTACACTTATCCGTGCAGAAATTTCTGGAAGATTCTTGTCTCTTTTTGGTGTGGTGTTAATTACACAGGTCAACAACAACAAAACAACCAATTTTTCATGCTGATTTTAGACCTGCATTCAGTTCAACTTTTTGAGTAATATTAGATTTGCAAAAGACTCGCATGTGTTTTTTATTAAACCGCAGCAGCACCAATCAAGAACTGTTTCAATATTTTCAGTGTGAGAATCACAGATCTGAAATCAGCATGAAAAACACGACATAACCCACAGAAACTTATCTCTGATAATTCTGATCTGTTGACCTGTGTTATCGAAAGGAAAGGGGGGCAGCGGTTCTCTCCGGACGCTTTACCGCGATTCAGATCGGTCGCACTCGCTGCAAGTCCGGACCTATTTCAGTTTTGCTGTTCAGTTTATTTTTTTTCTTTCTTGTTTTCAATTTTCTTCTTCTGGTCAAGTCTGTTTAATGAGAGTCCTTGTAGAGTTGTTTTGTTTTTTGTTTTTTGATCAGCTGTGCAATCAGTAAAGTGTGTTACACATGAGCATATCACCAGTCAGACAGACAGAGGAGAAGCTCAGAGCAGCAGCAGTGCCGCAATACACATGAGCACCGTTTCCAAATTCTGACCTTTTCTTTTCCGGACTCAACTCCAGCAATTTGTATGTGACTCTGAACCACGAAAGATTGTAAATTGACCACTGGTTTGACCGATTTGTCGAACCCACCTCGTAGTGATTGTAGTATTAGTACGGAATTGATTGTAATTGCTGTGCAGACAATGAATGAGGCAAGAGTTGCAGTATTTTGTGATACTGGTGTTGAAAAGTGTGAATCCAATTCCAGAGATTTCCTTCAGTTACTGACAGCCTCTCTCTCTCTCTCTCTCTCTCTCTCTCTCTCTCTCTCTCTCTCTCTCTCTCTCTCGCTCTCTCTCTCGCTCTCTC
>JBBJLR010153139.1:0-15099 GCA_037577145.1 Brachypetersius gabonensis
GAAATACATCAGTCTGTGTGTAATGAATGAATCTAATATACAAGTTTCACCTTTTGAATGGAATTACTGAAATAAATAAACTTTGGCATGATATTCTAATTTTATGACCAGCACCTGTATATGTACCTACAGTGTATGTTTATAATATTTATAAATATATAGATTAATGAACAATACAATACAACAAAAAGCTTCTTGTGTCAGTGAGGCTGAGATTCTGGTGCAGTCTTCACATCCCAGCCGTGGGACTGTACCATCTAGGGACCATCCAGGACAAATTTGACTGGTGGTACTGTACTAGCAAAATGTATTTTTAGTATTATATTCACTAATCTACATGATTTCTTTACAGTTGGTGCTCTGTATTCAGCTGAATAGTGCTGTACTGCTTGCACGGAACCGAGATCAGACTGCCAGATGTAGAAGCATGGTTCTAAACTCCAGAGAGTCTGACAGTGGTGAGCTTCCAGCCGACGTCTGATCATGACCTCCTGTTGCTGCCAAAGGCCGTTTTTAACTCAGAAGCAGGCGTTTATTTTTATGTACTATGCACTTCAGAGCTAGTCTATGAGTGTGTGATCACTTGGCTGAGCTTTTCAATAACAGTACAGTAACCTCTTAGTCTTACGCGGATCAGCATTTCTGAGAACCGGACTGTAATACACTGAAACGTTGTCAACCGCCATAAAAATAATAATAAGAAGAAGCTGCTGCAGCATGTAGCATGACTGCCCTGTGTCTTGTCCTCATATTTTAGTGTTTTAAACCCCCCTACCCAATTTTCAACAGTTATCTCAATTTATTTGCTCTTGGAACATAACCCCCACAAAAACTGGGGAATTACTGTATTTACACATAGCAGCACATCCTCTGAATGTGCAATGCTGAAAGTCACTGAGCTAGATGGAGGCTGCATGGTGGATTACTGTAAAAGTTAATAGCTACAAATAGCTATAAATCCACCATTTCCATGAAACAGTAGAAAGAGTACAGAGCTTTTGTGTCTACTTGTGTCTACTCATCTTCATCTGATTAGATAGCTTGAGTTTCTTCTGTTGCTTAACTGTGTAACTGTTGTACTGCCACAGCACCCGAGTCCGAGTCAAGTCTCGAGTCGTTGAGGGAAGTCTAAAGTCAAGCCTTTGTTTGTGCGAATTAAGTGCGACTCGAATCCGAGTCTCAGACTCGAGTCCCCATCTCTGACATAAAGTAAAGATGAGTCTGTGCTTTTGGGACAGTAGGGTTGGAGAGAATGTTCAGCAGAAATACAGGGAAATCAGTTTCAGTCTGATGTTTCCTCAGGTGTGCAGGAATCCTCAGGAGGCGAGAAAGGTGAAAGGCATTCACTCCATGCTCTCACAACAACCGGGAAACTTGCATACAACTGTTGTGCCTCCACTTCTTGCACACAGAGTGCACCTCACAGCTCTAAACTCTGTGTGTGTGTGTGTGTGTGTGTGTGTATGTGTGAGTGTAATTGTTCCCAGCAGTATAGTGAGATCAATAAGTTCTGATCCGGATAATGATGTTGTCAGTAAATGATCAGAAAGTCTCAAGGGCTCACAGAAAAACAGCTCTAGTGGTAATGAGAGGGTACTAACTCTGCTCTGTGTGTGTGTGTGTGTGTGTGTGTGTGTGTGTGTGTGTGTGTGTGTGTGTGTGTGAGATTGGGGGGTGGGTAAGCGTAAAAGAGGTTAAAAAAAAACAGAGAGATGGAATAGCAGAGTGAAAGTGTGACAAACAAAGAATATGGGAAAGATAAAAAGAGAGATACAAAATAAAGGACAGAGAGAGAGTACACAGAATTTAGAGAGAGAGAGAGAGAGTGAAAGTGAGAGAGAGAGAGAGAGAGAGGGAGAGAGATTAAGAGGTAGGGGGGGTGTAGAAAGAGAGAGAGAGAGGGAGAGAGAGAGAGAGAGAGAGAAATAGAGAGAGAGAAAGAGAGAAAGTGATAGAGAGAGAGTATTTTCATAACAAAACCCACATTTCAACACATTTCATAACAATGTGATCCAGAAAAAAAGAGAAATGAAAGATTCTGCATTTTACAGAAGACCTCTCTGTGCAGTTATGTGTGTGATTGCACTTAAGATATGTGTAAACCTGTAAAAGTGATTGGATGTGATTTATAAAGTGATTTTGCTCTCTTTCTTAGGTTCCTTTTGAAGCATACTGCTCGAGGACTGCCATAATTTTGAATACTAAAAGACCCGCAGCCATGCTTGGTTGACAGTGGCCCCCTAAGGCACACGTGCATCCCAGCCCCACCACATTGAGTCTTTGGGCCTGATGCACTGCTGTATTCCGTCTTTCAGTGTTTTTATTTCAATAACCTTTGAATGTTCTGTTTGCACTATTCCCTCTGCTGTAACACAGTCACAGCAGACCTCAGAGCTGCCATTAATATACATGGCCTAAATAACTTTGGTTCTTTTTTCAGAGAAAACACCTTCCGTCTTTTAAAGCCTCCTTTAGCAAGGGTGCATGCAATTAAAATCCAGCAGACAGTTGTCAAGTTAATAGCCTTGAAATGGGCTTCGCCATGCTGCCGTTCAACAGAAATGACCTGCGCTGGATTACTTGCTGTATTATCGATTGTAAGGGTGCTTCATGGCCACAGTTCGGTTGTAGTGATACCAGGCACTGTAATTTGTGTCAATATGTGTGCTGTCTATGAATCTTATTGTAATACTCGTAATAAATGTGCATTTAGATTTGCATTCAGATTGCGTTCGAAAATAAATACATACATTCCAACAAACACACTTCTGTCGGAACGAGGCTGACTGTTGGAGATGCCTGGCAAAGCCAAAAGACTTTTTAAAAACAAGTTGTTAAGATTTAAATGGTCATTCAGAGAAGCTTGATGTTATTTTTTCCATTTTAGAGAAATTCACCAAACATCAGACATCTGAAGTGTTAAAATGCCTCTAAAAGCCACGTTACAGAACGTTTTTAGATGAAACTGTTACAAGTTATAAGAGCATCTTGGCCACTGGTTCCTGTTTTTCCTATCTGCAGGTTTATCTACAACAGATCTTTTCACACTGGACCACTACTGGACAAATTATTCAAAAAGTTTGGAAAAAATACTCCTCTATTTATTATGGACTAATAGAGTAATTTTATTGAAATCATTTTCTAGTTTATTGAGAATATCATGCCATGCAGAGGCCCCAGTCCACCAGATTCTCTCAAGAATGGCATTGTTGAGGACCACAACCTCAACTTCTATCAAAACCTCAATAAATCACCCCCCTAACCCCACCCCAGCTTTGTCAAATGCAGCAAATTTCTTTTGGCAATTTCAGGCCACAGTTTAATTTTGTGGCATCGAGTTTATGTCTTTTAGGTCTTATAGTACACTTTTTTCAAATGAAATAATTTCAGTGCTCAGGATTTACCGGTCACGCTTTATTTCGACCCCTATGTATTATCAATCAGTGCTTTAATTGTAGTTATTGTTTGGTGAATTTGAGTGTAATTTTCTTTGAATAATGTTCTAGTTTATTGAGAATATCAGGTCACAGACTGTAGAGATGCCAGTCCTATGAATGTATTAGCACTACAGACAAAATGACTTCTCAGTTCCAGTTGGTTTTCTCTTATATTGAATAGTGCTTTTAAAAATCCAATAGTAAACAAAATGTTTGGTACTGTTTGGTGGTTGCCAGATCCTGTATTTTTTCATATGACGTCCTTTCAGTGCTCAGGGTTGAGTGGTCATGCTTTATTTTGAGTGTCCCCTATAGATGATCAACTAACACTTTAATTTTTAACGTTTTGGTGAATTTCAGCTGATTATCAGCATTAGGCTTTAACATGTTATAACAGGACCTATAAAATTAAACCCTATGTCCTATTGCATTCAATAGATTTTAAGATATTAAACACAAAGTGGACATATATGTATGTACCCTTTTTCATATCCGTAAATGAAGAAAATACAGAGGATCCAATGACCTCACACACAAATTGTAGCGCTGAAATTTCCAGGGAACAAAGCGAAACTGCAGTACCAAATACTGATTCAAGGTTCTAATGGCATTTATGACCTATAAACTGTGAATCTGGTTCTTGTAACTAATTAGTTGTTAGAATTTTTGCGTTTTGAATAAGCTGCAGCTGTATAATGGTCTTTTTGGGGAAGTAAGTGAGAAGTGCTTTGCAAAAGTCATGACCTGGTTTATCCAAATCTTGCTTTGACACCATATCTCTCCAAAGCAACTTCCATTCCCTACCTACAGGGGGCAGTTTCCCTGGAGCAACTTGGGTTTAAGGGTCTTGCTCAGGAACCCAGTGGTGGTGCTGAAGTTAGGATTTGAACCCATGTCCTCTTGGTCCAGAAGCAAGTAGCCTACCCACTAGGCCTCCACCACCCAAAATCCTACTTTATTTAAGGTTTTTGCCATAGTTTGTATTCTTTATTGCGTTTTTTCAAGCACAGACCCAGTGAGTCTACAGAACTGAAACTGCTCAGCGCAAGAATTAGTTACATATTAGTTAGTGTCTCTTGCATATCTGTGGTCGGACACCTTTTTTGGGCAAATTTGGGCAAAAGGGCTCATGTACAGGGTCGAACAGAAGTGATCCAATAATGGATCCTTAAGGGATTTCGAATGGTATGATGTTTTTCTTTCATTCATAAGTGTCCATATAGACAAAATAGCCCTTGTCTTCTAAGTACATCCCGAACCATCAGGACTGTTTGTGACAGTCAGACCCAGTTTTTAATCTGACAATGTCCATGTACAGCTGAATATCATTTCATAGGTGAATCTGAGCTGCTTCATTACATTTATTATAGTGGTTTGATTCTAACTTTGATGTTGAAGAAATCAAAGCTTGAGTAATAACTGATTTTATTGAAAACTACTTTCTCCATGAACTTGCCAGTCAATGGAAGATTTGAAAAGGCCAGATTTGAGACATCCAGGTTTTTCTTTTTCAAAAGAATTTTGATAACAGCAGTCTTTAGTTTGACTGCTAAACAACTAAAAACCTGTTTTAAAAGCTCATGGAAAGTGTGTGTCAAGACAATTATAGCAAATTATTACACTTTTTAGTCATTAGGACTCAACAGTAACAATTAAATGCTGTTTTAGGAGAACTTTTCATTGTTATTTGACATGATTTTGCAGTATTACTTTTATCACAACATCATGATGTATTATAAATTATTATATTATTATACATTTCTTACCATATCAAACAAACAACCCTGAGCACCAGCAACCACAGAGACAGAGAAGGACAAATAGATTTATATTTCAACGCCATCTCTACCTTAAACACTTTCTAATTTAAAGCAGTCCACTTTATAAGTCAAAGAGGAACTTTTCCACCATTTCCACCATTGTTTCCATGAGCAAAAACACAGAGGTGTTACTTTACATACATACACAAAATGTCACTATTAGTAAACACATATGCCACATATCCCTAGCTGCTAGCTGCCCCAAGCATTCTGCCTTCCCAAAAAGTTATTTGCAGACTCAAGATTGTGTTGTTTTCACTTTAGTGAACCTCAGCTATTTTTTACTATAAACCTCCACGCTCACTCAGATCTGAAGATGCTGAATATTTTTTCCACACTGGAATCCTGAAAGCTCTTCTTGTTCCTGTTGTTGTGGACCAGAGACTCTCAGTTACTCTTCCAACAAAATCTTCCTCTACTGACTCTTCACTGTTAGTTAGCGGTAGATGGCCAGTCTGTCATGAAGGCCTTCTCTTACTGGTTTTCTCCACAGAGACTCTCTTTCTCTTTCTCACTATTAGTCTTGGTTTCTCCCGAGGTTTCTTCCTCCAGCACAGGGAGTTTTTTTAAAAGCTACTTTGTAACTACTTGGTTGTAAAAAGTGCTCTATAAATAAAATTGAATTGAACGTTTTGACAAATAAGGTTGAATTATAATTTGCTGAATTGTACCAAGAAAACCAAACGAAACTTCCTAAACTGAATGGGATTGAAAGATCAATAGACTCACAAGTGAGGTTAAAGCATTTCGTCACTTTCTCTGTCTCTCTCTCTCTCTCTCTCTCTCTCTCTCTCTCTCTCTCTCTCTCTCTTGCTCTGTCTCTCTCTCTTTCTGTCACTTTCTCTGTCTCTGTCTCTCTCTCTTATTCTCTCTCTTGCTCTGTCTCTCTCTCCCTCTCTCTCCCTCTGTTTCTCTCGTTCTCTCTCTTTGTCTTGTCTCTCTCTTGCTCTGTCTCTCTCATTCTCTGTCTCTCTCTCGTTCTCTCTCTCTCGTTCTCTGTCTCTGTCATGTCTCTCTCTTGCTCTGTCTCTCTCCTTCTCTCTCTCTCTCTTGCTCTGTTTCTCTCTCTCTCTCTCTCTCTCTCTCTCCCTCTCTCTGTCTCTCAGGGGAGAGATTGCGTGACAGATGCCGATATCGGCTCGCTATAGAAAACATGTCACTCCCCGGAAAGCCTTTTTTCTGTCAGCAGTCCTCCAACATGACACCCTTCACTTCTCCACCGGACCACCGGCACCCATCGCTCGCCCCTCGCCTACACCTCCTCCCCTCATATCCCAGCCCACATCCTCCCAAACAGACCAGCCGCATTTTCCTGTTCCTCATCATCTGCACACACACATTTCAAAACCTTTCGTTATTTCTGTTGTTTAGTTGTATTGACTGGAAATCATTTTATAAACACATAGATTAGCACTAAACAGCACATGCATGAAGTAACACTTGAGGATCAAGTAACTGAAATATGCCAATGTTTTCTGAAGTAAATGAAGCATTGACATGAGTAGCTCTTGTACAGATATGATCTGTTTATAAGATAAGATCATTCTTTATTAGTCCTGCCTGAAAAGCAAAAGAAGCATAACAAATAGAATATAAGCTAAACAACAAGAAAGAATAGTATTGAAAGGTGTCAGCAAGAGCCAAGGGAAGGAGATGCAGATGCGGGATTCCATTTTACTACTTTATTAATCGCATTGTTATGTGCAAAATTCAATCATCATATTTGCATCTATATAGATTTGAAATTGACAGTATCTAAAAAAGCATTTAAAACATGTTAATTATACATGAAGTTTTGATAAGTTAACCATGGTTACAGTTCAAATGTTCCTGTAAATCTTAAACATTAATGTAATCAAATCAAATTTAAAACCAAAGCTATTCACCACTGCAGGGCATTCAGGTTTGATCTAGTTTATTATAGAAAAACAAGTTCCTCTCAGAGCCCAGAGCCCCTATCCGAACATTATAACAGAATATTATAACTCCTTCCATTCACATTTTAAAATCTGGTCTCTTTTTTTGAACGGGTTCCAACAGGGACAATTTTTCTTTGATCAGGGAGCAGCAGAAACAGTCTGTGTTCAGTAGAGAGTCCCTGTTAGAGTAAGGTGAAGAAATCAGCACAAAAAAATTAACTTTCAAAATATTAGTAATAAAAAAAAGTGTTTATGCATGATAAAGTAATTGTTGCCATTAAGCAAATAATGTGTGAAGGCAATAATAACGTGTTACCTTTCCCAGCCCTAATATACAGTTTCTATTAAGGAATCTGTACATTTGCACATAACTACAGCCACACAGTAACTCAAAATCCATTATGCCATTGTGCTTATGTGGAAATACAGACAGAGAACTTACTCTCTCTCTCTGCTTTCATATATGGTGTTGTAAAGTTATAGATTTATTTGTTCCATTTCTGGGGAATAAAGGAAATAACAGTTACACATGCAATAAATGTCTAAAACTTTAAATTAAGGTTCCTTATGTTAATACAGTTATAAGCTATTATTGGCATTAACTGTTCATATTTGCTAAAGTAGTGCTTCATAAATGCATTACTCTTTATTGTTATGAAGCCTTACTGTTATGAAGTCTTCATGAAGCTTTTATTACAACTGAGACAATATCGTCACCAGTGGGACCTTCTAGCCTCGTGCTTTTTTATTCCTTTTTCCAGAATTTGAAAATCAAAGGACTTGTAGAAGTTACCCTCTGCCATCTAGGATATATTCTTTTGTATTAAAATAGCTTTTAACATTTCGTTCCAACAGCAGAAAAGAGCCAATATATTAATAAACAACTTCATAAATCACTGTGCATGCCAGCCATTGCATATTCTTATATTTTTATTGAAACTGATATTGAAATTCCTTGCATACCTTATAGATAAAAAAAACCCCTGATTTATTATTTTAGTTTATTCAGCATCTGTTCCTCTCATCTGTTTGTTGTTTCTTCCCAAACCTCACCGTTAACATTTGTGTTTTTGTTTTTTCCTGTCCATCCCGTCTTTCACGTTGTTTTCAAGACAACTCCTGAGGTGAGAGAGGTTCTTACAAAGCTAGGAGTCAAAGCTTTGGTTAAGGGTGGGATCTGACACTCTGTGGTTTTTTTTCTGAAAATGAAAAGATCCTTTCTCTTCTTCTTCCCAGTGTTTTTATTTTTCAAATTCTAACCCGCAGAGTCTGTAAAGTAAAGTTGGCCCATATAGTCACGTGTGAACACAGTGTGAAATTCTTTCCCTGCATTTAACCCATTCACCAAGTGAAGCAGAGGGCAGCCACCAACAAGGGGCACCTGGGAGCAGTGTGTGGGCCTTACTCAAGGGAACCTCAGAGATGACACTAGCAGTGTTGGGATTCAAACCCATAACCTTCTTCTTGCAGGGACAACTCTTTAACCACTAGGCCATCAGCTGCTGTATGATTCTACAAAATTTCAAAAGTGAGAGTGGATTCGGTGAACAATCATAGAAAAAGGCGCCATTTCTTTTGGTTGTATGTTGTCAGCAAATGGAATAAAAGGGATTTGTTCATTACATGTCGTCACGGACCTTTGACCTATTCTAGAAATTAGATTTGGACCTTAGAATATAACGTTTGAGAACCCCTGGTCTGCAGTCTCTCATTGCCAGCGAGGCGGAGCTACAAGGGCGTTTATTTTTTAACCTATACAAAATGAACTATTATCTTTAAAAAACAAAATGAACTATTACCTTTAAAAAACAAAAGTAGAAAGTCAAAACCATTCCTCACATACTGAGTAAATTATAGAACTGTAGTGGAAACATTAGGTGCATTCAGCATCTATCAGCATTGGTAATGAAACTGAGACCTGAGAGCAACAGTGAAGCAGTCCAGGAGCTGAACCAACTTCAGGAAGTTACTAATATAACACAGCGCTAAAATTGTGCATGCTTTTGTTGTTTTATACTCCATTAGATTCTTTAATGTTACCCACTTTAATCTGATACCTCATCCTTTTAAAAGACATTCCCTCCAATTTGTTTTATTGATGAAGTAGAGGGCAGCCTCATGTCCAGTGGATGGGAGCTAGGGCATTAACACAAAACTCAACTTGTCGACTTCAGAGGCACGAGTCGATGCCCCCTGAGAGAAGTTGACTAGTCGTGTGTTTTCCTCTCTCTCTGCCCTCGCTTGTGTACACAATGCAGTCTCTGCCTCTGATTGGCTGACGCTGACATGTGTTCTTTGGTTTAACCAATTATTATAGTCCCTGCATAAAAGGGGCGGTACCGTTGGCATGACGGGAATCTAAACACAAGACCACAATGTACAACAAGTACAGTAACAGAACCGCGCCCTGCATCTGAAACAGCTCTGCTAGCTAACATGGCTAACGCTAGCACTGCAGGGAGTCATCCTGCCGCGGCTTAAACTGTTCCCACTCTCAGTTCTACACTTAAATTTACCAGAAAACAACGACTCGTCGACTCAACTTCGACTTTACTGACGGATAATCTGGAGTCGTGAATGTCCTTATGGGAGTTCTGTGGTTCTGGAAGGGACCCTTCTATCAGGTTTATGTAGTGAAAGATGATCATATTCCACATCTCTGTCCATCAGTGCTTGTGTTTTTACACCACTCAAATGTGCATCATCAGGGTTTATACACTGCAACCTCGCTCTAATATTTCTCTGTATGCAGGTGTGGCAGTGGGTAGTGTTGTTGCCTCACATCTACAGGGTTGGGGGGTTGAATTTGGGTCCTGGTCTGGAGTTTGCATGTTCTGCTGGTGGTGGTGTGGGTTTCCTCTGGGCTTTCCAGGTTTCTCCCACAGTCCAGAGACATGCTGTCAGGTGAACTGGGATTTTTAAACTGACTGAAGGTGTGAGTGTGTGAGTGAATGGTGTGTATTCATGGGTGAGGGAACCATAATAGCTTTTCAAAATCATTTGCTTTATTCCCATCCCACTTTTTGTTTCCCAGACATAAGCCTGGACAACTGCCAAGACATAGACCATCTCTCTTAACTCCACCCTCCACTCCACCCTAGAGCTGGCATTGCGCCCAGGGTGAGTCCCTGCCTCGCGTCCGGATAGACTCTGGTTAGAGAAAATGAATGAATGAATAAATGAATGAATGAATGAATGAATGTAGGTGTGGATGGACTGTTCTTCCTGATTACATCCAGCACTGACACCCAAAGAACAACTGTTTTTTTTTCTCCCTCTGCATCACTCTAATGCACAAGCATCATCATCATCTAATCACTATTCATTGGAACCCATTAGCCATTTGAGTAGTCTTTGTGACTGAGGCTCCTGCTCTTCATGCTCCAGTGATAATAAGAGCATTCTTACAAAGTCACTTCTGTCATTTTGGTCTAAAAATTGAAGTTAGATGTAATGTAATGTGCTTAGGATCATGCAGTACACCTGTAAGCACCTGAACGCGTTATGTTTCTCCATTCAGTCGTTCATTTTCATCTGTCTGTCTATCCATTCACTGATCTGTCTTTTTATTTGTCTGTCTAGCTTTAAAAAATACAAGACAGTAGTGATTAAATGTTACGTATTTAAAAATAATGGAAATGACCATTATTTAAAATACCCGAGTAGAAGATAAAGCATCATAACTGGAAAATCAAAAATGCGAATGTAATTAAAATGTATTAAAATGTGGAATGTAAGGAGGTACGCGTAACTGGTTACTACCCCCTTTCCAGAAAGGTGGAGGGTGGTGGTTGGGGGGGTGGGGGTGGTGGTGTCAGAAAGCTGCTCTCTGTTTGTAAAAGCTGGAGTGTCGTTTCTGACAGCCTGGTGCAGGAAGCCTGAGTTCATCCCTTCTGACAGCTGCGTTCTCCTCTCCTCATCCTCAGGTGCTGCAGATGGAAGGCCTGAAAGAGACGAGACGACTTTACAAGACAGTTTGGAAAGGGGGCATCAATATTTCATCACAACTGCGTTTACACACACAAACAAACAAAAAAAGCGCGATTGCATCTGGAACTTTCCTGCGGCGCATCTCCTTCTCCGAGCTTCTCAGTCTCCGTCTCGCTCGTTTGCTCGCTAGGCCTGTACACGTCTCTTCTGAGCGCTCCTTCAGAGACAGGTGTGGGATTTTGAATCGAGACAGACAGAGCACGCACTTTCCCTTTCTTTTTTTTCCTTCGCCTCGAATGAAAGCTCGGTTACTATTGTGTTAGGTAAAAGTCTGGTTAAGGAATGATTTATGGGACTTTAAACACTTCTTGGAAGTCGTTGAACTCGGAAAGACGGCGTCTTGTTTCGTGCATGAAAAATACATTTCTCCCACTGATGTTTAATAAATGTGAATGAGCGACTTCAAACGAAAGCAAGGCAAACAAACCTATTGTCATGGTCCTATAATAGTCCTTCTCTAGAGTTTCGCTTCTCACTGCATCGACTCGGGCCTCACAAAAAAAGAGAGGAAAAACTTTTTAAGCAGTTAATGCCCAAAGGCCTAAAGGTTTTTACACACTAAAGCATAAAAATGCCTTTATAACTATACTGTAGTTCCTAATTATAGTTTCTACTTACCAAACAATTTGCCCGGCACTTGAAAAGCAACACCGACTTCTACACACTGGTCACTTAATTAGAAACACCTACCTAGCCCACTGTATGGGTATACAATTAAAGACTGTAGTTCTTCTAATGCTGCACAGTTTATGGGGCCTATTCATCACTGCCTCTGACCACAGGACCACTGCTGATGAAATATTACTTGAGTGGTGGACCATTCTCTGCACTGCAATGACCCTAATATGGTAGTAGTGAATTGTTCTGATATGAATGTATCAGGAATAATAATGTTGTTGACTGAGAAGTCTTTCCCATCCCAAAATATTCAATCCAGGTTAGAAAATGGCTGCATCAACAGATAACTGGTGGAGCTATTAGGGATGGAGTTTAGATAAAATGGCCAGTGTATGGCGTTCTGATATGAAGAGAGTTTCATCCATTGTTATTCTGGGGTCAGCATCCTCGTCAGCATTAATTAGGATCTGAACGGTGATACACTGAGTGAATTAATTTAATTTACACCGAGCGAATGAATTTGATTTGATTCAAATGGATGCATCATTTCCGCATGAATAAAATATCTTACATCAAAACAGTTATCATGGAAAGCAAAGTTGTGTTCATGTAATACTTTGTTACTCATAGAAAAAGATCTGATCTATTGCTGTTCATTACAAGCCATCAGCATTTATCCATAGCATACATTTTTTTCCAAATATTATATTACATATATAGACACAGACACAAATCCTACCTTCCTTCTGAATTTAGGATATTGACAGGGACTATTGCTGTAGCAGCAGTCCCTTTTCTTCAGAAAAGGCCTTTCACTAGATGCCTGAAGTATTAGATTGCGTTCAGGAGCAACAGCAAGTCTAGTCAGGCAGGTTTATTGTCGATACCAGCCATATACACACAGTACACAGCAGAGATGGGGAATCAAATCTGAGAGAGTTCATTTCACCACTGGTTGACCAAGACTGAGAAGATTTTTGATGCAGATCTTGCTCTTCTTTTCAGCAGCAGAGGTTCCAGACGAGCAGTGCTTGAAGCTCTTAGAGGACCTGATAAGTAAGAGGTGTAAGTCTGGTTTTGGCCTTGAACGCAAGTGATACGGTTTTAAACTGAATGCGAGTCGCCAGTGAAGTTTCTGTACTAGTGAAAACAAATTGTGAGAATTGAAATAACAACACACTTGTGCACCAAAATGTTGGACCCAGAGAGGCCGCTGTGTCCATCTTACAGCATCGTGTATGCAGCTTCTCCAGAGCATCGCATTCCATGCAGATTATATAAGATGAGAGTGTGCATTTGAACACATGTGTCAGCAACTGGCGCACTATAGAGAAGCTGAATTTGCTCATTAGAGGAGCTGTCAGTACTTTTGGTTACATGATTACATACAATATATAGTAAACCCTCTGTTTTAGGTGGATTACGTGGATTCAGTGTAATATTTTCTGAGAACCGAACTGTATTACCTCCACCAGTCCAGCAGTGGCGGTAATACACTGAAAAGTTGTCAACCGCCATAAAAAGAAGAAGAAGAAGAAGAAGCTGCTGCAGCATGTAGCATGACTGCTCCGTGTCTTGTCCTCGTATTTTAGTGTTTTACCCCCCCAATTTTCAACAGTTATCTCAGTTTATTTAGTATTAGTAAGCTGTGCTCTGTCTAAACATGTGGGTAGAGAGAATTATTTCAATGTTTCTTTTGTGTAGGAGTGTTTGTATATCTGGTAATGCTAACCGTTAATGCTAACAGCTTTTTAAGCAATAATAAAGTTTGCTGATGCTGATTATGTACTTACTTTTACATTTTCTTTAAGGGTAATGCTGAGTTTAAACTGAAATTAAAGTGTCCTGTGAGCAGATCTGGGGGCAGATTTAGGGTTTACACTATAAAAATAGGCATTTTTGGGCATTTTCTTTACCAAAACACAACAATGCGGTTTTTCACTATACTCTTGTGCTCTTGGAACGTAACCCCTGCAAAAAGTGGGGGATACCTGTATTTGAATATATTTAAACAAAACATAAACAGTATTTTGCATGATGTAGTGTTTTCCTGGTGCTGTAGTTCTGTTAAAGAATCCGGATTCATTTCAGACCTTGCAATGTTCTCGGCAACATTGAAACCCGCGGCGCTAATCAAGTAAGCCCACTTCCCTTAGAGAAGCGAGAGTGTATGGCGGCGGCGTCTACTAAACGCAGTCGCAAGCTCAGGTGTCATGCTGTCAGGAGCAAGGGCTGCCTTAAGTTGTGGCAAAAAGCAGGCTTTGAATCCCGCGCATTTGTTTGGCTTTGAGTTCGCTGCGCTGTTTTATCAGAAAGGCGGCGGATGAGTGTTGGAGGGGGAGAAGGGAGAAATCCTCAAATCTTAAACACATATGCCTATACCCCCGGCTGCCTGTTTGTGAACAGAAGACGTCGGGAGAGGAATTAGAGGAAGGCATAAACGGGGCTGTTTGTTGGCTGTGTTTTCGTGCACACACCTTTGGAGCTCCCCGCTCCTGCTTTGGTCTCGCACTTTGAAGACGGAGAGTGTCTTTTTGAGGAGGGAAATAGGAGGTGTTTGTTTTACATTTAAGCAGATGCCTCGGCAGCATGTAAGGCCTCGCAGCTCCTCTTGGCTTGTGCAGACATACACACGTACACACAGTCTCGATCTTTGAAAACACACTGCCCACTCTGCTACTGTCTAAGATAATCCCCACCACTCCACCTCAACCCCACCCTCTCCAAACATACACACACACACACACACACACACACACACACACACACACACATCTTCCTCCCACTAGCATGGCTAATATCTGAGTGTTGCTGAGGCTGCATATGCTAATACTGAAATTCAAGCACACAGATTCATCAACACAGCCTCTCAGTATTTCGCTGTCAAACACACACACACATGCACAATCACACACACACAAACACGCACACACACACACAATCACACACACACACACAAACAATAAAGTGGACAGTCAGAGTGTATATGGTGTGTGTTTCAGTCAAGAGTGTATATGGTGTGAGTGTTTCAGTCAGAGTGTATGTAGTGTGAGTGTTTCAGTCAGAGTGTATATAGTGTGTGTGTTTCAGTCAGAGTGTATATAGTGTGTGTTTCAGGCACAATGTATATGGTGAGTGTGTTTCAGTCAGAGTGTATATGATGTGTGTTTCAGTCAGAGTGTATGTGTGTGTGTGTGTGTTTAAGTCAGAGTGTATATGGTGTGTGTGTTTCAGTCAAAGTGTATATGGTGTGTGTGTTTCAGTCAGAGTGTATATAGTGTGTGTGTTTCAGTCAGAGTGTATATGGTGTGTGTG
>JBBJLR010153149.1:0-15098 GCA_037577145.1 Brachypetersius gabonensis
GTGTGTGTGTGTGTGTGTGTGTGTGTGTGTGTGTGTGTGTGTGTGTGTGTGTGTGTGTGTGTGTGTAGGTGTGTGTAACAGTTGGGGGTCCTTCAGCAGAAATATTTTGTGTTTCTTGAAACATTTATTTAAATAATTGATTTAACCATACTCTTTATATACACCTCTCTTACTAACCACTGCTTATTGTGTATATAGTATTTTGTATTTAATACAGAGTATTTCTGAAGAGCTTTATTTTAACTTTATGCCATATATTCCTGGATGTGTGTGTTTGTTGTGTCCAAACTTTCTTTCTTTGGCCTTATTGAAATGAGACTTTTCCTTTAAGCCCATTATTGTTCAGGCCTCATGTCATTAAAGCTCTGCTTGTTCGTGTGCGCATGCGTGTAAGCAGTAGAGGTGGGAGCAACTTGTTCATATTTACTCTGTCTAATCTGATGCTCGCCCACGGCCTCCCCACTTGGCTTGTAACGAGAGTAATTAGAGAAATATCACTTCACCCTAATTATAAAACAGTGGGTCAAAGACGACTCAGAGCCGAGGGGCTTCGATTCAGTATGCATTGGTGATGATTTCCTCCAAAAGGGGCAAAGCACATTCGTCCTGATGCGTGTGTGTGAATGTGTGTGTGTGTGTATGTGTGCGTGTGTGTGTGTGTGTGTGTGTGGGGGGGGGGGGTAATAGTGTCTCCTCCTCCTGCTGAAACCTTTTTGTGTATTGGAGTTTTTATTTATTTATTTATGCTTAGTTTTTATACCCACTTCTCTTACTGACAACATAATTCTGTGTAAGTAGTATAATGTATTTAGTACAATGTATTTAATGTATTTGGACTATTTTCTGGAGAGTTTTATTTTGACTTTATATAATATTTTATGTTGTTCTGTGTCTTTGGGTCTCTGTGTCTGTGTAGTCGTAGCATTAGCAATTTCCTCTGGGAGTTTTCTGATTCTGATTCTGAAGCTTTGGTTCCAGATGTGAATTGCTATGGACTCGCTGAGGACAGAGATGACAGATTACAGATGCAGATTTTGCTTCTCGGATGCTGATGGAGCGCTACATGTGTGTGTGTGTGTGTGTGCATGACTCCTGGCCCACATGTTTCTTGTGGCTCCGAGGGCTCTCTGACGAACTCCTGCATTCGTACGAGGAGTGTGTTTTTCTTGCCGGACGGGCCGTGCGGCCTCATAAATCTGATAACTGTGTAGGAGGGCTGTTACCTGGGAAACGGTCCCAATAGGCCGTTCAAGGGCGGGTGGGCGGATTCAGCGGTTATTTAGCCAATGCATCACTTAACACAAAATCTACACACAGCCAAACACAGACCCTTTGGATCACAGTGGTGCCAATATACTGGTCAAAAGTTCTGGTATCCACTGAGAGTGTTCCTCCCTTATTTTTTTCTTAAATACACTTGATATACAAAATCAACTTTGAGTATGTTCACCATTTGAGTATAGAACACTGATGTTTTTTTATTCATCACCATTGACCTGCAATTTAAGTCTTGGCACCCAATGACATTTTTGTATAAGAATTATACAATGACTCTTACACTACACTGACCAACCTGCTCATTTGAACCTATTAATCACACACATTCCAATATTCCGTTTGTTTTCCAGCTGACTGGTGATGCAACATTTGCACAATTAAAATGACCCTTATACTAGATTAAACCCGTTTACTCATAGTTTACAGTTAATTCATATTTTAGTTCATTTTCATTTTTACTTATATATGTGTATACTGTGTCTTTTTGTGGCACGTAAAATCTACAGCTGTCTTTTCTCCCTGTATACATAAATAGAGCCGAGGTGACAATAAAGTTGACTTTTTTGACTTTGAAATAGTGTTTGATAACACAGCTGAAACTAGCTCAGAGGAACAACAGAGGGGGTGCTTACTGAGATGACCAGGCAAGGGTGTAAACTTGAGAGGCAGTAGGGAGACAAATGCAATACAGATTCTTAGACCATTGTTTTGAAAAGGTAACAGTTCCTACACATAAGGTTCTAATCAGGTGAGAAATGAAAAAAAAAATAGAAGTTCTGTGGTTATGGTACTCCGTTATTGGCTACATTGACGACAGCACCAGCCTGTAGGTCCCCCTGCTTCATATGTACAGGTGTTGCCTGATGGTGCTTGAAAGTTGGGAAACCTTTATAATTGTCTACATTTCTGCTTTAATATGACGTGAAACATCATTAGAGTTTTCACACAAGTCCTCAAAATAGATAAAGAGAACCCAGTTAAATAAATTAGACCAAAAAAATTCATTTGATCATTCATTCATTGAGGAAAATGATCCAATATTACAAATATGTGTAGATAATGTGGACAATTCTAAAGGGTTCACAAACTTTGTTGCACATAGAACCACTGTACTATGTACATGTATTTTGATGTAGATGTATGAAGGATGTTAGAGATTGCACTGTGGCTGGAGTAAAGCTGGTGTCCCCATCAACGTCAAATCGAAACTATGCCCTTGCGACCTGCACTCAGGGAGCGAAGGATGACGGCACGCTCCTGAGCTCGTTTTCTTTCTGGGTCAGTTACTGTTATCATTCCGACCCCATTCATCTCTCCGTTTATCTGCTCTTCTTTGACACAGCGCCTAATCTGCATCCTTCCATTGTGGGGCCCCGCGGCCTAAAGAGCTGTTCTGTCTCTCTTTCTGACGCTGTGCGATTCTGACAGTGGAATTCCCCCCCTCATCAGCCTGCAGAGGCCCAGGCGTCTGGCCCACTTGTTGAATAGGTCAGCCGGTCCCCAGGGAGCACGGAGGGTAAGAATAGCTGAATGTCACGGAGGCCCATTTGGGTCCTAACTTAATTACAGGACGCTTTTAGACGAAAAGCCCCCTAACAGCTGCTGTATTGCTGCAGGTAGCCGGACTCCAAGGTGCCGTGTACCTTTCCTTATATAACCTGCTTTATCCCGGCTGAAAGGACGTCCCGGCCGGGCGGATGAAAGGTGGATTTGACGGGCGCCCCTGTTGACCATTTGATATTAAAAGAAGGGCCGGAGAGAACAGGATTTGTCTTATTAGCACAAATAGTCTGGACTTTGCTGAACCACTTTTGAGTTGCAAAAGGACAGATTCTATCTATCTATCTATCTATCTATCTATCTATCTGTCTATCAGTTAGATGAGGATATTTGTGTTCAGGTCCTTGTTTGAAAATGGCTTTAAAATAATCTCCTTGATCCTCACAGATAAATAGACCCCCCAACCTACCCCCAGTAGCAGGCTGCATTTCAGCACCCAGATCATTTATTTATGCCTCAGCTTGGCGCTGGAGTCTGAGCATTACACTAAATCTACCCATCACAGGACGTCTGATGGATGAGGTGATGCGGGATGGGCGAGGAACCGGGAGGGAGCAGAAACAGCCCTGTTTGGTTAACAGTCGCTGTCCAAGAGGGATCCATTAATAAAGGGCCGACTCGTCTCTCTCCATCTGGTTCTTGCTGATGTGTTGCGCGATGATGTACAGATCGACCGCATCATCATCTCTCTTTGTCTCTCTCTCTCTCTTTCTCTCTCTTTATCTCTCTTTATCTTCTGTATTTCTTTACCCTCGGCCCTCTGGGCCGCATCTCTCTTTCTCGCTTGAAAACATGACCGGCATGTGTTTCCCCGACGGGCTCTTCGAGGTGATCTTTATTCAAAAGCTTTTCTTCCTCCAGCACTGCAATAGATTATCAAGCTCGTCTCGTCACGGAAAGCTTCCTTAGACCCTTCCTTCACAACTGCACTTTGTCACTTGTAATTGGTTCTCCTGGTGATGAGGGATTCCCTGCAGAGGCATGGATCTGTTCTTCACGTCCTTCAGGCTTTCTCCCTCATTTGGCCCAAAGGGAGAGAGAGAGAGAGAGAGGAATATTAAAGAAGTAGGGGATGGAAGGAGAAGAAGATACAGAGCAAGACAGGTAGAGAAAACAATAGCGAATGAGAGATAAATAAGGTAGAGTGAGGATGGAGGAAGAACATTAAAGAAGGAGGGGTGAGAGAGGAAAAGAAGAAGTAGAAATAGAGAGTGAGAGAGAGAGAAAGAGAGAGAGAGAGAAAAAGAAAGCAGCGACTGGGCAAGTATCTGACCCCACATGAAAGAAATGGAGCCAATCCAGAGCACTTCATTACTGACAGAGGTTTAGGCTTGTTATCCTTGTGGGAGTTGCACCTTGATTAGTTTCCCATCAGTTCTAGCTTCCAAACCACAGAAGAAAAATGGGGAGGACTGATAAATCCAGAGTCGCGGTCTCTGTGGCAACGGCGTGTTTTATTTATCCTCCCAAAGTTGAGTGGACTAGTGTCGTTGTAGATTGTGAAGATTTTAGCAGACGTGGGGTCCAAAGGGGCTGTTTGCTGTTTGTGTGCCGGACCTGCTGTCCTTTGTGAGTGTAGTTTTTGTTGTCCTGCTTCCAACATCAACTTCAATGTTTTTCACTTCAGCAGTCACCTGGTTGCACTGCCTGTCTACTTTCCCTTAAAATTTGTCAAGGAAATCATTTGAGAGCTTTTTAAAATTTTTCTGGGCCTGAACTTGGCTTTTTGTGCTTACAATGACTTACAGAGCAGCTGTTCAGCCATGCATCAGGCAAAGTGAAGTGTTTTCACACATTCGTCTAACAAATCGCCCTCCAGACCTTTTCATTCGACTCCCTTTGTGGGATTGGAGACACCAAACCTCCAACGGTTGCGTGTCCTCACGTTTTAGGCAAAGTCAACACGGGGCAACAACAATCAATGTTTGTGTTTTTCTCTCTCTGATTTCTCCATTTTCTCATACTCAGATTGAAAGGGCCTCTTTTTTACAATTAGTTTTGATATTGGCTAAAAAAAACAGTGAGTACCCACAGTTTGGCTGCTAAACCCTGATTTGGGACCCAACAAAAACAGAATAATTTAACAGGAGAAAAAAATGCTGAATATTCCACAGATATTCTTACAATAGGCTTTTCTGAGTCGCTGCACCTCATTTGACCCCACTAATTTGAGCTGCATTCATCTCTTACATTCACTGCGGAGCAGCTGCAGCAGTGAAACCAGTGAAAGATGTCACTAAAACATCGTGTTTCAATAAGGCCTTGAATATATTGTGTGAATTATAATAAAAATGACATTTTTTCCTACTCAGGAAATATCCTTTCCTCTTTACCTCAGAACCAAGAGGAAACACACCCTTCCTTGTAAGCACATATTAACTAGTGCATTATTAGAAAATATGAAAGTGACAATCTGGTCATACGTGAACACCTCACAGCACACAGTGTGAACAGCATGAAATTCAACCCATTCACCAAGTGAAACAGGGGGCATCTACGAACACAGTGCCCGGGGAGCAGTGTGTGGGGACGGTACCTTGTTTAGGGTACCTCAGAGGTCTAGTGGTCTTGGGAATCGAATCCAGGACTTCCTGATCACGGGGCGAATGCCCTAACCACTAGGCAACCAGCTGCCCCACAGTTATTGTAAATTATTAAAAAATAATTGTAAATATTGTATGCTAAATAATAAAAGTACAATATTTGCAGGTTCTCAAACTGACATTATGTTTAGATGGCAAATTTATTACCACTAAGAATATTATTTATTGCTGAATGTCACACACACACACACAGCAAGTGAGAACATTAAGAGAACATTAAGTGTCTTTCATTCAAACATACACACACACACAAAGAGCAAGTAAGGACTAGCATTCTTATTTAAAGAATAACTAGTGTTTCATTAAAACACACACACACACACACACACACACACACACACACACACACACACACACACACACCACATACACACACATAGTGTTAGTTTTATTGTGTTAATTGTTGGCTAAACAAGCTGATGTTAAAACAAAAATAGGCAAAACGTATTTTATACCATATTTCAAGGAACTAATGGTCAAGGTACTTTGATGTAGTACTTTGAATTTTGTAATATTGTTTTTAATTAATCTTAATATGTTTTTTACAAAAAATCCATGTACCACTAGAGGGTTCACCGCATGAACCACAGGGAACCACAGGGAACCAGCGGTCTAAAAAACAAAAATCGAATCATTACCTTAATTGAATTATGAAGCAACATCAAAATAAGTTAAATAATAGTTAATAGTTGCACCTCTAATTTTAAAAAGACCTGCTGGATTGGAAATGTCCAGTTCAGTCGTCTAGGCATCACAGGTTGGTTCTTGTTAAAGTGTCTCAGATCCTTTTGCTCATCCATTTTGACTTCAAGAACAGATTTTCACTCACTGTCTAGAAGAATAAACCCCCCATACCAGTCATCAGTGCTCTTCACATCAGCAGTCAACCCGTAGTGTCACATGGTTGTGCCTACTAACTACTTTCCATTAAAATGTCCCGTCAGTTCTGTGTGTTTGGAACATTTAACATTGAACATTCTAACACTTCTAACTGCTGAACAGCACTGCAGGTGTCACATCTGTGGCTTAGGGGTAGTGAGGCGAGGTGCAAGACGCAGCTTCCAGAGATGGAATTTTATTAACAAAAACACAGACTCTACAGCTAACAGAGAGTAAAAAGGCACAAGGACCTAACAAAAGCACATTAAACACAAGATACATAAAGAAGGGGCTGCGTGCAGGAATGTGTGGGTTTTCATGAGGGTTGACCAGTAACCAGTTACCAAAACAGTAACTCTTGAAACTTAAACACACTCAGACATAAATCAATCATAAAACACAATCACTTAATATAATAATTTAAACAAAACACAGCTAACAGTGACTTTAGACACAAATATCCACCACATTCAAAATAAGAGTCCCAAAACAAATCCCAAACAATAGCGGCCTCTACCGGCCACGGGCCAAGACCTGACAGCAGGTTAATGGAGATTCAGCATTACAGTCGACACACTGGGCGTTCGTGGTGACAGGTGAGCACTGAGTGAGCGCCAACCATTTTTCTGCTCATTGGAGCAAATCAAAGTGTCCACATGGGCGTTTAGCCCCTGCACTCAGGCGGCTGCGCGTTTGTATGGCATCAAAAAAACGTTTGGTGTCTTCTTGGAGTCAATTTCTGCCAGAATCCTGACGAACGCAAAGAAAACGCTGCTATTGCGTTTACATGGCATTCGAATATGTCCCATGATTCAAGTATTCTGTTAACCCTGACAAGTATTTGTTGAGTGGAGTGTAACATGCTCTTATACCAGTTGCAGCAGACAATCAAAAGCAGATACTGACATGCTAGTGCAGTTAAAGAACTTCTGCGTCTTCAAAAAGCACAAAACACGTCCCTTTGACCTGACGTTGTGCAGTAAGAAGGTGAACGCAATATCAGCGACGATGTTTGTTCCTCTCCTGCCTATGGCGCCATATAGGGAGGATTTTTAGGATGTGGGTGGAAGTAGCTGAGTGGGTAGGATACTTGCCTCTAGACCAAGAGGTCATGGGTTTGAATCCTACTTTCAGCACATCACCACTGGGTCCCTAAGCAAGACCCTTAACCCTAAGTTGCTTCAGGGAGACCGCCCCCTGTAGGTAGGGAATGAAAGTCGCTTTGGATAAAAAGCATCTGCTAAGTGCCATAAATGTAAATGAATGTACAACTACAAATCCAACATGTAAACAACCTGGAGAAAGTAATTACTGCCCCCACAGGTAAATGCTGTGCTGGACACTCAAGAACACAACACATACAGCAAAGAAACACAGATTGCATATAGAATCTTGTCAGTTTGCTAAGTCCTCTGCTAGATCAAAGAAAACAACCCTGCAGAACTGTTGTTTAAGTTACACGCGTTTATAAGCCATCTTTATGGAGTTTTTATGTTCATTCATAACTTCTATGGCACCATAACTTCAATGGCACCATAACCATAGCGGCCATAGCTTGTGTTGTTAATAATTGTCCTCTCAAAGTCAAAATCAAACAAGTGACACCAGCATCAAGGTGAGATATTTAGCTGCTCTGCAGTCAGGCTGCGCAACCGGAGCGAAAACAAAGTACAATTCGCAACACAAAATAACGAATTGTCGGATTTTAGTGTGGAACAGGCAAAAAGCTCCCTGCTATGGCTGATTAGTATGTATCATGGTATCTACAGTATAATCAGTGGCTTTAAAGTGCTAAAAAATGGAAATACATGAACAAAATCAATGCTTGGGTCTCTGAGGATTAAGAACGAAACGCAGAGCAGCTTTCATTTATATCTGACTTTTATGTTCTTCACTGCATTCTTCAGCAAAGAAACCTCATGTGGATGATGAATGGGAGCATTAAATTCCTCTCAAGGCGTATCATTATATACAGCATGGAAAACCCACAGAATATTTAAGCTACTGCTAAAGATCTGCTCAAAAAAAAAACCCTCAAAACGAATGGGAACTGACCTCCCCCCACAAGAGCTGAACACGAATTCCACCCAGTTGATGTCCGGCTTGGGAAGAGGTTTGATTACCTCCACAGATACGTGCATGACCAGCTCTGAGAAGGGGTTTTAGGTTTGTAAATTTGGGCTCGAGGGCTTTTGGTAATTACACTTTAAACACATGTTAAGTTTTCACGAGTGCCGAAGCCCTCCCAGACATGTCTGTGTTGATTTAATACACTTTCCAGGGGTCTTTAGTGCTTGGACATGATAAGATCGTTCATTTACCCAAATCACTTTACAGCAGCTCCGACCTGCTCTTATGACCCTTTGGCGATCGAAAGCATCTTGGCTCCCACTTGCCTTGTGTACAGAATCCCTTTGTGATCACGCCGGACTCCTGGTGGTGCAGGTGGTTTAGATGCACAATGGCACCTAAACATTTTTGTTTCTGGACCTGTGCCAAGCAGAGCTGGTTCAGTGCCAGTGGCTCTCGGCCTGTTTAGAGGAGGATGAAATGTGGCCTCGGACCAGGTGAGGCTGCTCAGTTTGGCTCTTCTGTTCTGTTCTGTTCTGTTCTGTTCTGTTCTCTTCTCTTCTCTTCTCCTCTCTATTCTTCTTTTCTCTTCTAGTCGTTTGTCTTCTCTTTACTCATTCTTTCATTTTCATTTTCTTCTCTTCAGTCTGTTTTCACTTCCTCCAATGACCCTTTGGTGGCCAAAAGCATCGAGGCTCCCCACCGCCTCACATACGGAATCCCTCCCTGAACACGCCAGACCCCCAGACGGTGGTTCATGTCCCACTTGAGAACAGTGTTTTCCAACAAATTACACCTAAACTGTTTTGTTTCTAGTCCAGTGCCGCTTGCACGTGTTTAGAGGAGGAGCTTGGACCAGGTGAGGCTGCTTCATGTGGCACTCGTCCAGGTGAAGTCCAAACACTGACATTTTAATGTGGCTGTAGGAGAAAGGCAACGCTAAGCAGACCTGACTCGGCCGGCTGTGAGAAGGCCAGAGTTATGTTGATCTGTGGGGTTTGTGTATATGGTGGAAGTGGCTCGTGTGAGTGGTGGGATTAGGTGGACTCACCGTTTCTGGAGCAGCCTGTTTAAGATCAGAGCACTTAGCAATCACTGCCTCGCTTATAAACTGCACATGACATGGAGTGTTCCTGTTTAGGACAAACTTGACTTATGACTTTGAGCTTCTTCAGAGAATTAAAAAGTGCTGAGAATTGTTTCTCTCCATTTCCCTTTTTATTTTTATTTTCATTTCTCTTGTCTCCTCTTGTTTTCTCTTGTCTTCTCTTGTCTTCTCTTCTCTTCTGTTCTCTTCTCTTCCTGTACTCTCCTTTTATTATTTTGTCTCTTTGTTTCTATTGTATTTTCTCTTCACTTGTTTCCTTTGTTCTTTATTTCCTTCTTCTCTTATTTTCTTTTATTCTCTTTTTTTCTTTTTTTGTCTTCTGTGTGTGTGTGTGTGTGTGTGTGTGTGTGTTTGTGTTTGTGTGTGCATGTCTTAACTGTGACTGTATTTCTCTTGACACTGTGCTGGCAGAACTCTGTTTAATCCTCATCTGAACTGGGACGTTTGAAGAATGTATTAGTTTGGGAATGACCCCCCCTCTCTCTTTCTCTCTTTCTCTGACTTTCTGTCTCTCTCTCTGTCTCTGTCTCTGTCTCTCTCTCTCTCTCTATCTATCTCTCTTTCTTTCACACTCATGCCCTGCCAGCCCTCAGTGCAGTGTGGAAGGTATTTAATTAGAACAAACGACCCTCTCTTCCTCAGGGTTATTTTTGTTGAACCTCTTTTTTGCCTTCTCTCTTTCCTTTCTTTTATGTGACTTTTCCACGCACTCTTGTGTAAGAAATTGATCAAGAGTGACTTTACAACTCAGCAACAAACTTAAAAGAAGGCAGACTTTTTGTGTTTATGAGACCAGGATCTACAACCGAACACACTGTGGTTCAGCTGTCTTTGAATATACTGACAATGTAATACAGTGGTTCATGTTTTAGAATTCAGTTACATTTGCACAGTAGAGTGTGAAGTCTTGAGCCATGACTCATTTCATTATATTTTGCTTTGAATCCCCTTGTTGATGCAAAATGACAGTTTTCTGCTTATCAAACTGCCGTATCTTTGAGTAGATTAAATAAAAGGAATGGGAACAAATGTTTTACACCATGGGTATAGTGATAACCACCTGATCATCTGCACCTGCTTCCTCACTGGTTCAGACCTTAAGTTAGATGTGCTTAAGTTTAATCTGCTTGAATTAATTTTTTTTTGTGAGCTTCTCTGAAACTGGTCTGGACTGAAAATGAGAGTCTTTGAAAGTCCTTCAGGAAGCCTGGAGAACTGTTCCTCAACACTACATCAAAGTACGATCTTTTGAAGCCAAATATTTCAGCTGGGGCTCAATATTTTTACACATTGTTATATATTACTGGGGTAAAATCAGACGTGGGCCCTGTAATGTTCACCACAAATGCCTGGTGTTCTTATCTTAGCCATCTTGTATCTGCGGCAGAGCTTCAGCCTTAAGGCTGTTCTGTTAGACTGCACTGTTTTGTCCCCTTAAATATCATGGGTCTGCAAACAGTCTGTGTTCCATCTGTGCTCGTACTCCTTCCTTTATTTGGCAAGAGGGAGTAGAATAAATCAGAGCAGGGCTGCTGGGACGGGTGGGGAAACCCACACTCTTCTAATGTATGTACAACTGGTGGCCTGCTAGCAGACGACAGGAAGGCGTGAAAGATGTGAAAGTCGTCCCTAGTTGTGGAAGTGTTTGCGCTGAGGATGAATGTGTGCCCAGCAGAGTGGCCTGTCTTATGTCATCTAAGCCCGGCAGCATGTGTTTAGATAAGCAGGCCCTTGTCCAGCAGCAGCCTGGCTTTAGCATGACGTTCAGCACTTCAGAATCTGATCTGATCTGCTAAACCTGCGCTGTAGAGCTGCACATGTGGGGTGATCAAAGATCCACTTCTGTGGGTCAGAAGAGTGCTTCAGGCTCCTATAATTAGATAAATAGTAGATTTGTCCCTTTTTGCCAAACAAGGCTACCTTTATTGTCAGACTCTGGAACATAGACACTCACTGCCCACCAACAGTTTAGTGATATTTTTCCTCCTTGTGGATTTTTGTTTAATTTGTTATTTTACTGTAATTGTGGTTATTTCCCCATTGTGGTAGCCAATTAAAAAACATAATTTTAATGGTTTATAAATGTGTTTTTTATTAATTTCATTTCTCAAATTAATTTTACATGTTTAAATTTCATTTTAGAGTAAGAAACAGAAAACTATATAATATCCAATTGTAATTGTGGTTATTTCACCATCATGGTGGCCAATGGCCTGGCACATAAAACCCCAGTTTTTTAAACGAATTGTACATTTTTAAATAAATTATTAATTGAGTTAATTCTTTATTCCGTAATTCATTACTTTTCTAAATGTAAATTATGAACAAACAACATAAAAGTTATTTCTAAATAACAGAACTATTCTTTTTTTTAGTATTTTATTTGATATTAAGTTTGGATTCAAGATGGTACGTTTTGGTGGATGTATCGTTTTCCCTCCAGGACAGATCCGCATGTTGCTACGGACTTTGGAGTCTGTTTGTTTCTGTTGTCAGACACTTAAAGCACATTACGCAGGGGTTTCTGGTGAAGCTGCTGCTGCTCAGTAAAGCCTGGTGATGTAACGTAGACTAACGCCACGGGCCAGAGCGCTAAAGTGTGTGAACGTGTGTGTTTGGAGTGTTTGGATTGTGCTGCCAGCACAGCAGGTTCCTCCAGTCCCCTTGCACAGACCAGAGGTCCAGTTTCACTGGGCTTTGTTCCTAACCATGATGTTATGGCTTTAACGACAGCAGGCCAGCCTTGCGTGCACTTGATGAACTTGATCAGTGGCCATCTGAAAGAAGCCTCGGCGGCTGGAAAAAGGAGGGGGCACAACAGTTCCACTTGGTTTAAACATTACGGGCCTGTTTTCCTGCTCCTGATTAGGCTGTGTTGTAGAATAAAACCGAATTCCAATGGATGATGCATGCAAGCATTTATTTAGTCCAAGACTGGCCATGAAATATATCCAGGCCTGCTGTTTTAACCCTGTAGTTTTTGGTCAAAAATGTAATTTACAAAGTTCCATGCTCCACACAAAGCTAAGAAATCTTTGTTTCTTTATTTTTGCACTGGAGCTATAAGCCTAATGTAGCTATAAAGTAATGGGACATGATGTACACCATTTAGTATTGGGCAAATGGAACCTTAATTCTTAATGACAGGCTTGAAAGACAAATATTTAATGCTCTAAAAACATTTGTCAGCTTTTACATTTTTACAACCTTTTATAGGTGTACTCATAGTAGCTGATCTCTACCGTACCTGAAAATGTTTATTTCCCAAATTCCAGTTACTTTGACTAGTGTGATTGTGCTGAAACTGGTTTTGCTTGGACCAGTTTAGTTGGATTCAGGCACGGCTCATTTGGGCTCTGGTTTAATCCACATAGACTCAAGTTCAGTTGGACGCTCAGACTTGGTTTGGATGGACTCAGTTGGTGGTGTCCTGTGGAGGCCGATAAATATTATGTAAAAATTTTTTTACATATCTCAGACCCTCTGTGTGTGGAGCTTTAATGTTCTGAATAAACAAGCCTGTTTGATCTAACACGGTCCTGCCTTTATCCCTCAGGCCTGTTTAAGAAGTGTCTTATTGATTAGCATCGGTTGTGAAATACTGATGTTTTCCAGGGGATCTTTAGATACTGCAGATTATAATCATGCAAAATGTCTTGTAAATAATTAATTGTCCTCTGATGTGATAAAAAAGCTGATTTAATCCCAAAATCAATCAAAAACATTTTCCTCTTTCTTCTCCCAGCGCTGGGGCAGAGGGTAACAGACTGCGTTTATGGTATCAGTTCCTCCTAATGACGAGACCTGGAGACTAATGTGGAAAAGATGCTCAGGCTCATCTAGGCTGTTTCAAGCTTTACCATTACCCATGATGAGACCACTTTCATCAGATTCCATGTTTTCTATAATCTCTGGTCTGGACTGTGTTTCACAAAAGTAAATGTGTGTGTGGGTACACAATACAAACTTTTTTAAATGATCATTTTTCCAGGGCCCATATCATTCAAAACATTTTCCTTGCTTTTGTGAAACTAAATGGTCTAAAGTAGTAGAAAAGTACTGTTAACCTTTCAACACATGCTCCTCAATCTCCAGTTCATACAGTCTATACAGTCCATGCAGTCTATACAGCCCATACAGTCTATACAGTCTACACAGCCCATATAGTCCACACAGTCTATACAGTATATACAGTCGGTATAGTCCGCACAGTCTATACAGTATATACAGTCGGTATAGTCCGCACAGTCTATACAGTATATACAGTCGGTATAGTCCACACAGTCTATACAGTCTATACAGTGCATATAGTCTATAAAGGCCATACAGTCTATACAGCCCATACAGTCTATGCAGTCTATACAGTCTACACAGTCCATATCGTCCACACAGTCTATACAGTATATACAGTCGGTATAGTCCACACAGTCCATACAGCCTATACAGCCCATACAGTCTATGCAGTCTATTCAGTCTACACAGGTCATACAGACCATACAGTCTATACAGTCTAAAGTCCATATAGTCCACCCAGTCTATACAGTCTATACAGTACATATAGTCTATAAAGTCCATACAGCCTATACAGCCCATACAGTCTATACAGTCTGTATAGTTCACACAGTCTATACAGTCAGTATAGTCCACTCAGTCTATACAGTCTACACTGTCCATACAGACCATACAGTCCATATAAACTATACTGAACATATAGTTTATACGATCCAGACAGTCCAAACAGCCCACAAGTCCTTACAGTCTCTACAGACAAAACAGTCCAACTCGAATTGTTGTTAGAGCTATGTAATGAAGTTCTTTTAGTCTAAAGGCAGTTTAAACAGCTAAAAGGTTTGTGCAGATGTGCAGGTGCGTGCTCATACCACAAAGGAATAAAATCCATGGCCTTTGACCTTTGGCCTTTGTTTTGAGAAGAAAAATGGCAAAATCTAATCAACTCTCTAATATGTTGTTTTTTCAGACTGGCAAAGAAAACATGTTCATTTGCATTAAAATAATTTTCAAAAGCTTTTTTAAAAAATGCGCTGGCAGTGTGTGCGTGCTAGTAATCAGTGGTTTTCCACTCCAAGGCTGTGCAACTGGAAGACTGTTTGTGATGCGTGATACAGCTGAGCTCGAATCTCTCTCTGTTATCGTCTTTTGGACCATGAGGTTCTTTCAGATGATTCCAGGGGTATTTCGGCGATATCCTGTCTGGAGATTAGTGCAGTTGGAGTTTCAGAGATTGGAATAATAGCAGCAATTGCTTTAAAATAATAAATGGTGCATGCAGTTAGTGCTTCTTGGCCACCTGTGGCCCTAAAGATCATCTTCCATAGTACTAATTTCTGCTGTGGTGCTATGATTGTGGCCAGTGCTGGCAGTAGAGTTTTGCCATCCCAGCTTGAGTCTAGGCACTGTTTTTTGTTGACCTGTATTGGGGAGCACTAGCCTGCTGGTTAAAATGTTTTCTTCCTGTTTGAAAAATATTGTTTTATGATTCTGCATCATATTTTTTTATTTTTATTTTTTTTCCCCGGCCTGTCAGTAACACAGATAACACAGATGTGTGTGTATAGCTGTGCTATCATCATTCACAGCCT
>JBBJLR010153167.1:0-15097 GCA_037577145.1 Brachypetersius gabonensis
CGGGTGTAAGGAGATTTAACTGGATAAAATCAGCCGGAACTTGCCAGGTTTCAGTGAGAAGAAAGATGTCGAGGTTCATGTCTGTGATGATTTCCCTGAGATATGGGGCTTTGTCTGATAACAAGCGACAGTTCAGAAGTGCAAAGTGACGTACAGAGTTCAGAATTGAAGTACAACGCTGGATACCAGTAAGATAAGTTAGAGAGCGGTGAGTCGCGTGGTCGGCGGGCAAATGTTTTTTGTGCAAGTGTTGTTTGGACGTGGACAGTCTGCGGTTAGTCCAGATACACGGAGGGGCTTCAGACTGGGAGCAAATGGAGCTCCTGAACACACGCCGTGAGCGGTGTATGTAGCGCGGGCGCCGGAGAATCCCTAGACTCCGACAGTGGTCGTATGTCACAGAATCGAGGCGCGAGTGGCAATTCAACGCCCTTAACTGCGACGGTAATTATCCAATATCCATGTCCAGTGAAAGAAGAAAAAAGAGGAGAAAAACTTTTGCACAAGGCATTATGGTGCTGAGCAAGTGAGAGCTGGACACAGGCGAAGCAGAGCTAGCCAAACCATGAAGCATAACATCACCAAAACAGCAGGCTAAGTAGGAGACAACACCCAGATAGCAAGCAGTAAAAGAACAGCTCAACCAGCTGAGGGCGCGATTACTCACCCATCAGAGGAGCCGAGCGTGGTGAAGACGCCAACGGGGCAGAGGGCTCGCAGCGACTCGGTGGCAAACTCACAGACAGCAGATGTCCAGTTTTATTCAGTCCAGTTCTACTCAGGTAGCAGTGGTGTAGAAAGACGAACAGTCCAAAAACAGTGATGCATAGGACAATACAAACAATCCAGGTACGAACACTGTACAAGCAAACAATCCAGGTACGAAGCGGCAGCACAAGCGCACTCGGCGTTCTCGTCCCGGAAACGGAAATTGATTGAGCAGAGTTGATCTGAACCGGTTGAGAGAACAAAGGGATCTCCTTGATTCTTAACTAATTATGTAAAGATCTAAGCTTTTGGGGAATTCATAGATGCTGATTACTAAGGTAATTGTAACAACTTGATATTAAAGCATGTTGAAGTTTGGTTTACATAATGATGGTCGTAATTAAGACTGTGTATGTAAATTAATCCATAACTTGTGAAATATTGATGAAAAGTTGTCACATTCGTGACAGAACTGAACTTGGTGTTCTCGCTTTGGCCACTTGGGGGCGCCATTGACCTTGACATGGAACTGAACTCTCCACACCAGACTCTAATCACTGTAATTGTCCTCTCACCTGTTCCTTATCTGTTCCTCTTGTCTCGTGTGTGTGTATATATGCTCAGTCTGCTCCCTTGTCTTCACGGGAGTATACTCTCTCTTACCCTGGTCGTGTCTTAGGGTAGGGATTGTGTTTATGTCTTGTTGTAAATAAAGTCTAGTCTAAATAGATAATGACCTCTTACTCTCGACATCCTTCCTACAATCACATCCCTCGGGACTCAAACGTGACAGAATGCTCCCGTCCCAGAAAGGAAGTGGGACACCAGCTGAACTACATCAGCACCGACGAGGACGACTTGGCATATGATTGGGGTAGTACACGAGCCAAACAAATAAACAACGTCTACCGGCAACTATGCCAACAGTACCGTGCTGCGGCCATTTCTCCTCCTCAAACCTCCTGTCCAGTTCCGTCGGAATCACCACTTCCACTTATCGCTGCTCCCCTACCGTTCCCCTCAGTTCACGCGGCTCCGACATACTTCACCATGGTTCCAGTCAGTCAAGCCAGCTTCACCTCTGTTCCGGTCAGTCAAGCCAGCTTTACCTCTGTTCCGGTCAGTCAAGCCAGCTTCACCTCTGTTCTGGTCAGTCAAGCCAGTTTCACCTCTGTTCCGGTCAGTCAAGCCAGTTTCACCTCTGTTCTGGTCTGTCAAGCCAGCTTCACCTCTGTTCCGGTCAGTCAAGCCAGCTTCACCTCTGCACCTACCTGCCAAGCTTCCCTCCCGGGCAGTCCAGCAGCCCAGTCTGCCGATCCCGCCCATCCGGTCTGCCTTTCTGTCAGACACTCTACAGCCACACACCATTCCTTGCCGGGAGGTCCTGTACGCACTCCTCCAACGGCGGCAGCTCACACTCCTCCAACGGTGGCAGTTCGCACTCCTCCAATGTCAGCTTGCACTCCTCCAACAGCGGCAGCTCGCACTCCTCCAACGGCGGCAGCTCGGACTACACCAGCAGTGACTGCTCAAGAACCCCCTACGGCGGCTGCTCGATCCGCACGGCCGGTTCCAATCTACTCATCGCCATCTCAAGTCCCGCAAACGGAGGCTCGCTTCACACGCCTGGCTCCTACCTACTCTCCACCTCCTTCACCGTCTCAAGCTCCACCCACAGCTGCCACTCGAACCACCTCCAACTCTCACTCCGCCTCTGTCTCTGAGTCCGCCCATGGCTACGGCCCGAATCACAAGACCGGCTCCAGTTCTCCCTCCGCCTCCGTCTCAAGCTCCGGCCACAGCTGCAGCTCGCACCACAAGACCGGCTCCACCTCTCTCTCTCTCCCCGGCGTTCAACTCCAGCGTCCGCTCCCCAGCGGGACGCTTCAACTCCTGTGTCCGCCTTCCAGCGGGGCGCTTCTCCTCCGGCGTCCGCCTTCCAGCAGGGCGCTTCTCCTCTCACCTGTTCCTTATCTGTTCATCTTGTCTCGTGTGTATATTTGCCCAGTCTGCTCCCTTGTCTTCACGGGAGCATACTCTCTCTTGGCCTTGTGATTGGACCTGACTGTGAAAGGTGGGGGTCAATCTCGCCACTCAGATGGGCAGCCATCCACCCCTTTTCTTCATTCACCTCTGAAGGATGCTCCCCCCTGCTTCATCCATCTCTGAACTGCAACCATCTTCAGCTTCAAGGCAGCGCCAATCTTATGAACAACTTCTTCAAATACTCTCTTCCACACCAGTGAATAAGTATAAAGTCTCCTAAAATTCGGTAACTTGGTGCAAGGACAGATTTAGGGTGCTAACCTTTGTTAATTACTGAGTTGTGTTTCATGAAGCTCGCTGTTCCAGGATTTTTTCAGTAACTTTCAAATATGACACCCTCTCATTCATTTTCAGTCAAATTTGTTTGTTTTTTTTGTGTCCTGTGTCGAATAAATGTTGTCTTAAAGTGTGACCAGTATTTCAGCTTCTTGTCAGAAAAGTGAAGTCACTTTGTAGCATTCCCACCGAAATATGGTCAAGACTTGACTGCTGATTTTCTTGATTTATTGAAATCTTGCTGACAATCAACCAATGAACCAACCTAAGAGATAAATAAAGCATAAACAAATACATTGCTTCCTTAGACATTATCACATTTAACTCGACAAATCACTCTTATATAGTAGCAGAAAATCCCGGCTAGCCATGTCATAGCATGGAAAATGTAGTCCATTGGAAAATGGAAACGCCTCTTGGAAAATGTAGTCCATGCGCTACTTTCTGTTAGCTCATCCGCTGGAAATCGTTTGTGCTCGGATACAAAACAAGAAAAATACAAAGCATGAACAAATGCAACAAAACAATAATAACTAATGGCTATTTAACAGTGCCATGTCTTCCCTGAGATTAAGCTGGGAATTGGGGTCCGTTACACTCCCACCAAAATTGTGTTTCACTGCATAACATAAACTATGAATAATTTTCACTTTAGAAATGACATTTCCTTACACAAGCTATAAGATTAAGATGCCTCTAGTAGCACTACCAACTTCTGTATCGGACGCTCCAATATGGATCGCTTACCCAGACGCTCACCTTTCCTGTCCATTTTCTTATCTCCTACTGAGATTTTTGCTCTTCTTACGAGACCATCTTAACCTTTGATGGTTTCTGTGACCCTGGCAAGTCTCCACACACCTCTAGGTGATAGCTCGTCAACATCCATCACAATGTCACCTACTTGTTTCTTTTTGGTGTGTCATTTCTGTCTCGCTATGATGCTGTGAAGCTATTCTCGTTTCCAGTGGCTCCAAAAATGCTCTGCCAAATGTTGCACCCTTCGCCATCTCTTTGCTCCGTATAAGTTCTCTCTCTGGAATGTACCAGGCGGAGGTAGAGCTGGGCTGCTCTTCATTTGGATAAGGTGATTGGGGTTTTAGACTGTCGGGGCTGAGCAAGGTGTCCACGGTAAGGGGTCTGCTGTTAACTATAGCCATAACCTCATATAACAGAGTTCGCAATGTACAGTCATTGAGTCTGTTGTGAGAAAGAGACAGCGTGGAGTTGAGGACACTTCTGACTGTCTTGATTTGACGTTCCCACACTCCCCCTACATGGCTTGAGTGAGGTGCATTCATCACAAAGTCACACTGATTTTGTGCCAGAAATGTGCTATTGGCATCGAACTCAAGGCAGGGCTGCCTTGAACTCATTCCTAGCACCCACGAAATTTGTGCCTTGATCGCACTGGATTTGACAGACAGCGCCTCTGATAGCTTTGAAGCATCGCAAGCTGTTAATGAAGGTATCAGTGTCTTCCAGCATTTCCAAGTGGATGGCTCGTGAACAAAAGCAGGTGAAAAGCAGGCCATATCGTTTGTGTTGCTTCCTTCCTTCTGTTGTGACAAAAGGACCAAAGCAGTCCATTCCACAATAGGTGAACGGAGGAGTAGGCTCTGTACGTTCTTCTGGTAAGTCGCTCATTCTCTGGCTTTCCGGCAGTCTCCTAAGTCTGCGACAGACGACACATTGGCGAATGAATGAAGACACTATTCTGCTCATACCAGGTATCCAATATCCACTGGATCTGATTTCATTTATAGTGAAACCTTTGCCTTGATGTTTAGTTTTTTCGTGATTGTGCGCTATTATCAGTTTAGTGACATGATGCTCTATAGGAATGACAATTGGATGTTTAAGTGAGTCAGAGAGAGAAGCGTGGTGAAATCTTCCTCCCACCTTCACAATGCCGTCTGAGTCAACAAAAACATCAAGATGGTAGAGTTTGTTGTTTTTTGTCAACTGTTTTCCTTTCTTTAACTATTCAATTTCTTTCTCATATGCTTGTTTCTGCATATCTCTGATTATAATACATTCTGAGCTTTCTGCTGACTGACCATGAAAGGTGTGTTTGATTTGATTTACTTAACTTGTCGCACAAGGCGGTCTACAGCTTTAATGGTTCGGGACCATGATGAGAATTTGGACAGACGATCTGCAATCTTGGATGGTTCTGATGTCAGTAACGCAGATGTCTGCAATGTTTGAGCCTTTCTGATCTCGGGATCTCCTATCGACAGATCAGATATCGCATCTTCTGGGGTGGGTATTTCACTCTTCCATGGGAACATAGGACTAGAGATCAGGAACATGATCTGATCAGCTCATTTACTGTTCTTCCCCGGGATGCTCCATCTGCTGGGTTCCTATCTGTAGGCACATAATGCCATTGCTGCGGGTCTTTGACATTGCGGCTCTTCTGGACCCTGTTTGCAACAAATGTATGAAAGCGCCTTGAGTCATTGTTAATATAGCTTAACACTACCTTTGAGTCTGTCCAGAAGTACTCTTTTGAGTTGGCATAGTTAAGTTCTTCTCTGAGCATGGTGCTGACAGCGACTGAGACTACTGCTGCTGTCAACTCAAGCCTTGGTATTGTTGTTAATTTCGTGGGAGAGACTCTGGCCTTTCCTATCACCAGAGAGCAGTATATTTCTCCTTCCTGGTTTTTGACTCTTAAGTAAGAGCACTGTCCATATCCGCTGATGCTCGCATCAGAGAAGTGATGTAATTCTGATTCAACAACCTTTCCAAAGTGGGTACATAGCATCTAGCTATATTTATCTTTTCTAGGTTTGTAAAGTAAAGTCGCCAGCTCTCCCACCTTGGCTTCAGTGTATCAGGTAAGGGATCGTCCCAGCCAACGCCCTGACGGCACATTTCTTGCAAGATCCTTTTGCCATTGAGGACATATGGCGCTAGAAAGCCAAGGGGATCATATATAGAAGCAACAGTAGACAATATTCCTCTCCGTGTCTCTTGTTGGTTTGCGAATGTGTTGTTGAATCTGAAAGTATCCTCTTCTATGCTCCAGTGAATTCCTAGCACTGTGTGTCTGAGAAAGTCAGATCCTTTGTCTTTATATTCGCTACTCGTTCTGATAAGGGTATGCTCTGTAAGACTGCTTCATCGTTTGAGATGAACTTGTGAAGACGGAGGCCTCCTTTGGTGCAGATGTCTCTTGCTTCTTGAGCTAATTGAATGGCCTTTTCCAGTGTCTATGCTTGTGACTCCGTCGTCTACATAGAAGTCCTTTGCTATAAACTGTGATCCTATTGGGTGTGAGTGTCTGTTTTCATTGGCGAGGTACTTCGCACAGCCAGGGGATGACACTGCGCCAAACAGATGAAACTTCATTCGATAGTCCTGTGGCTGTGTGTTGACATCTCCATCTTTCCACCACAGGATTCGCAAGAAGTCACGATCCCGTTCTGGTACATGAAACTGATGAAACATTTTTTCAATATCGCACATGAGTGCTATCAGATGCTGTCTGAACCGTATGAGGATGCCTGAAAGGTTGTTCATCATATCTGGTCCTGGGAGGAGGTGGTCATTGAGGCTTGTGCCACCACACTTTGCGGAGCAGTCAAACACAACACACAGCTTGTCAGGCTTCTTAGGATGATATATGCCATGATGAGGAACATACCATCGTTCACCCGTGTTTCCATCCCCTCTCACTTCTACTACATCACCTCTCTCTATGATTTTTCTCATGTATGTTGTGTAATCCCTCTTGTATTTCTCACTTCTGTAAAACATTCTTTGCAGATGACTGAGTCTGGTTTCAACGAGTTTCCTGTTGTTGGGCAAGTATGGTCGCTGCCTAAAGGGTAGTGGCATCTCATAATGTCCCTGCTAATTTTTTCTTATACCTTCCTTTAATTTGCTCAGGAAAATGAGATCCTCTTGTGACACTGTCTTGTCATCTCCTTTGATGTCCTTAAAATCTGACTCTAGGATGCTAATCACATCTATAGGTGTTACTGGAGGAAGTTCCTTTACAGAGAATTTATGACACAAGCTGATGTCTGTTCTGTCTAAGCTTGGCGTTGAGATGCCTACGACACTCCATCCCAAATCCGTGCGAACAGCATAGGGGTCTTTGTCTTTTCCTGTTAATACCTGTCTCGGTGTTAATGCTCTGGGACAGTTGTACCCAATCAAAAGCCCGACATCACAGGTAAGGAGGGAGGGCAATTTACTGAAATAGATCTCAAGTGAGGCCATCTTCTCGCAGTTTCATGCATGGGTATATGATCACGGTTTCCTGGAATGCAGTCCTTTGTGTATGCAGGAGGGAGGTCGATATGAGTGGCTGAGTTGTAGCCTCTCACTCTAAGTCCAATTACTCTGTCACACTTCACAATCATGTTCTCTCCAAGCATAGTGGTAAGTTTAAGCTTCACAGGATGGGTATTTGCTTGTAGCTCATTGGTCACCTCTCTGTCTATGAATGTGCTGTCGCTTTGAGTGTCAAGTAATGCATAAACAAGCTGCTCTTTAGATGGATCTGTGGCCAAGGACACCCACACAGGAACGATCATGGAGGTGCTGTATGACTGGCTACCATACAGCACCTCCAGTGTTTGCAGTTGCATTCACTATCAACACTTGTGGTTCTCGCCCTTCACATGCCATGTAGTTCTCATCATGGAGACAGGTGGGGTGTCTTCCCCTGCATACATCACAGGTGTGACGGTGACGGCATTCTTTGGCATTGTGGCCTGGTCTGAGACACCCGTAACATAGCCTATTTTCTTTCACATGTTTCCGTCTATCGTTTAAAGACTGTTCCATGAAGTCTGGGCATTTATATAGTTCATGTTTGTCATTTCTGCACCACGTGCAGGGGGGTTTAAACCTTCCATTGCCTGTCATTGATTTGTTATTTGCAGCCGTTTGAGTGCTGAAAACGTTAACTTTGTTAGCTTTAGATTCCTTGGCACTTTTCCTTTCATGGGCTGTTTTAGATGAGTGAAGAGCATGTAGTGAGGTGACAGGATTACATGCTATCTCTGCTTCTAGGGACACAAAGTTAGCAAAATTCTCAAACGGGGGAAACTCTTTACCATCCATGAGGGCTACTGTGACCTGGCGGTTCCAACGGGATGCCAGTGCCATGTCTTCCCTGAGATTAAGATGGGAATTGGGGTCCATTACACACTTTTTCGCTAAGGTAACGTTACTGTGCTCTTAAAATTAATAATAACTAAATTGATCCCTAATTCCCCTATTTTAAGCAAAACTCTTTTTAACTGCGCAATTAAGAAGAGCTTTCTAAGGTTAATTCCTGTATCCCCCCTGAACTACTTTGCTGGACGAACAGTTCATGTTGATACTTAATAAACCCTGCTTGAGATAATACATTTATTAATAAATAATAAAATAATCCTTCATTATTAATTAAGCAAGTGATTATTAATCATTAACTACTAAATTAATGAAAATACAGGTGAATCAGCCTTCTCTGATTCTGGTGGAGAATTTAAATTGAGCTTACAAAATTGGATAAAACGTCTCGGCCAGTCAGCTTTTGTGTCTGGTGAGTGCGCGGATCATATTACCAAGGGTTTTGTTAAACCGCTTCACACTACCATTGCCCATGTGGTGATATGGGGTGGTATGTGAGTTCTTTATAGCAGACACCCAAAGAAGCTTGCTGATCAGTTGACTCTCCAAATTTGCTCCTTGGTCACTGTGGATACGTTCCGGGAACCCAAACACACAGAAAACCATGTCCCAAAGGGCACTGGCCACCTGCTTGGCTGACTGATCTTTGCAAGGAAATGCTCGGGCCATTCTTGTAAAGTGGTCAGTTACCAGTAGTACATTGACTGTCTTATTCCTAGCATCATCTGCCACCCAGAAGTTGATTAAAACAAGCTGGAGGGGTCTAGTAGAGTAGTAGTGATGCTCTCCAAAGGCACCCTGTCAACAGGTTCAGCGGTCTTGCTACTAATGATACACTTCTTACAATTGTGGACATAGTCTCTCACATCTCTGTCAAGACTGAACCAAAAGAATCTCTGCCTGGCCAATCCAAGGCTTCTAAACTGACCCTGTCATGAACACCACTCAATGATTTGAGTGACTCAGGGACCACATACTAATGACGCTTTGACTTAGTCACCTGTTCTCTTGAGACTCTGTTATTCCAATGAGTATTCCGTTGTTCAAAACAAGCTTCTTCAAATATCTCGAACTACATGCTCGCACTCTTCTAAAGGGTCTGCGGCCCCTCTTCACAGAGTTACTAGTCACACCTCAAACTTTGGATACAAGGCCCCTGTATGGTTCTTGAAGCAGCCTGTGACTATTTCCCTAACAAAAGGCTCAGGGCATCAGCGACCACATTTTTCAGACCTGGGACATACTTGATATCAACTTCGCCAGCCAGGGTTCCTCACATCAATCTAGCTCGGCTTTGTCATGATGTGAGTCAATGGATTGTTGTCAGTCCATACTGTGAACCTATGGCTCTTCAACCAGTGGCTGAACTTATCACAGACGGCCCATTTCAATGCAAAGAATTCCAACCGGTGTGCTGGGTAGTTCTTCTGGGACTTAGAAAGTGACATGCTGGTTAACACTATGGGCCTCGTCTTGGGTTCCACTGCCTCTCTTCTCTCTCTGTCCCTATCCTCATCTCTCCTCTGCTGCTCCCTTTCCATCTCCTGGATGGTCTCCTCATGCTGCCTATCACTCTCCCACAGCATTTAACCGTTCCTCCACCCTGTCTACCTGCCGTCTTTTTGGGGTTGACAGGGTGGAAGTAGTGCTCCTCTCCACAGGAGATGGTGGGGTCACTGCCACCTCCTGGCTGGATGAGGCAAAGAGGGCAGGCGTTGTTACTGTAGGCCTGCTCCCTATTGCCTCATCCATATGGGCATAACACTTCCAAGAAGCGGCAGTAACCCCACCCCCCTCGGTGATGACCCCAGTACGGGGACGCCTAAGGTCCTGTAGATAAGACAAACAGAGAAAACATACGCTACATATTTAGACATATCTACACATCCCTGTGATCTATAAAAAACTTCACTCTTTTACTGTACCAAGGCAAATGTAGTGCATATCTTACCTTGTAGACAAGGTTGGAGACAAGGTTCTCCCACGGTCTTCTTCACGGCCTTCGGATCAAGCCTCCTCTCAAGGCCCCTTTCTTTTAAGAAGACACTGGTGAACACACATTGGCAATTTATATTTATGCAGATATAATTTAAGTTTATGCAGCCTCTTGTCCAAAGTGATGTACAATACAAATACTACATTAAGAATTTTTAGTTGCAGGTACCAAGAACAAAAAATGCAGTTTAGTGTGGATTACACTATTTTATGATTGAGTTTAGCCTATAAATAATTATGATCTGCCCATATTAATTTAAAATAATTCAGCACCTACTAGGAACAATTACGCATACAATTATACTTACTTTTATGCTTCCTGGCTCGCATTTCGCTTCCCTGTAAACGGGGTACGATTTCCTGCATGCCACAGTATAAGGGCACGGGTGTCATTGTCTGTCCCTGAAAAATATACCTCGACTTAAGTTTAAAAAAATATGAGCTGGCAAAGCCAAGTAAAAAATATACACCTACAACAACACAACACAGCATTCGCCAGCACATAACCTCCGTAAAATCAACACAACACAACAACACAACACAGCATTCGCCAGCACATAACCTCCGTAAAATCATTCAAGGTAACGTTACGTTAGCATTCCACAGCTTAACGTTGCCGATAGCCAGTTCACTTCAGTGGATATTCAACAACAACGATTAAGTAACATTTATAAACCACAACAAAGAACATAATAATCTATCTACGATCACCTAACTGGCTAAAAACTGCTAGTGTGTATGTTTGCTAACTTTTCTAAGTCAATATAAAGGCAAACTCAAACAAATTATCTATACGTGTCATCAGAGATTGACAGTATACACACTGCAGTTTACTCAGTAAAATAATTTAATAACGTTACTTACATATATATGAAGCGGTTGCCTCTGCCCGCAATTGCTGTTCGCCGTTCTCCATCACTCCAGCTCTGAAAACTTGCCGAAAGTCCCTCCCCTTCCGCTACAAGGTCAAAATGGCATCCGTTTAATGTGCCATGTGTACATTGTTCTGCATTGCATTTTCGGCCCGATTTCAGTTCACCATCCGGGTACTTTCAGTGCACTGAATTTAGTTTGGTTTTCAGTGTGAGCGCACTACGCACTGAAAATCGCACACTAAAAGTGCGCAAGTGCGCAATTTCAGACTCTAGCAGATCATCCAAATAGCAAAGCAGGATTAGATCATTCTGATTCCCGGAAAATGCTAGACATCATACGCATAAAACTCCCAGGATGTTTGCACAAGCTTTGCAGCAACCGATTGTACTCAAAGGAATTTCATTTGAGTTGTAAACGCAGAGTACTTTTTGTCGTCTTTGTGCAATGGCATGTTATACAACCCGGACGTCAGGTCCATAGTACTGAACAGAGTGTCCCCTCCAAGTATCGCCTAGCATTTGGCCTGGTGAGGGAGAGGGTGAGCATCCTTAAAAGTCTGTTTGTTCAGCCAGTGATAATCTGTACAAACACGAAGATCTTCATTCTTTTTCCAAAAAAGAACTAATGGAGACGCATGCTCACTGGTGGACTTCCTAATAATCTCTTTCTCTTTCATCTCACCCAGCACTTGGCACAACTTCTTATATTGGCTCGTGGGCACTCGTCTGAAAGGAAGCCGAAATGGTCTGTGATCTGATATGTGAAAACAATGGACAAAGCCCTTTGCCTCTCCACAGTCAAGATGATGGTGTGAGAAGATGTCTTTGCAATGCATGGCCAGCTCAGTCAGCTTGTTTCTACACTATTAAGTCACATCACAGGAGTTTACATCAATCCCAGTGTTAATGAGCTTTAACAGAAGCCATCTGTCTCGCCACATTGAAGTCACCATTCACGCCAACAGGATTCCTCTTGGTGCTGAGCGGCATCATGTGAGCTCAGTCATTACAGTGCTACCGGGTGACAGCTGCAGCTTCTTTCTGTCACATCGAGTCTGCAATTTTCCTCACATACGAACAGGCATGGAGTACCACATCCATTTCTCTTTCTGTTCTTTATTCACAACAAAGGAAACCAAAATGGCACGAGGGCCAGCATACATGGCATAGGAGATAAGGAGAACATAAACAACATATCACGGCGGTGTACGCACACCCGAAGCCTAAACCCCAACCTCCCCTTTAATAAAACCCAAATGCATTCCCACCAATAACAAAACACAAACACTTAACCCTAAATGAAACCAAGCTGAACAAAATCCCCACATAAATTACCTGAAATAAGGAGTGCTCTCAGGAGTGGCGCCCTCACTGCAGATGCCCCAGTAGTTCTCGGAGGACCCCTCGCTGCTCTTGGGAGTGGCGCCCTTACTGTGGACACCACTGTAGCTCTTGGGAGTGGCGCCTTCCCCACAGACCCCACCTAGACCTTCCGAGACCCTATTACCTCCCCTAAAATTTTCTGGGGAATGACCCCCACCTCTTAAGGGGACAAATTACCCATATGGCCTTTTAAAGGCCCCTCGGTCCTGGCTAACAACCTATCTAAGGTGTAAGCCTAATGGTTCCTCTAATGGGCCCAGAAGGCCTATCTGCTCGGGTCTACTGAACCTAGCTCCTGGGCTAATGACTACAAGCTCTGGGCTAATGGTTACAAACCCTGGGGCTGGAGGTTTCAGCTGGGGAGCAGGCATGGGAGACTTGCGTCTCGATGCAAGCATGGGTCGCTGGGACGCAGCTTCACTGGTGCTCGTGTGCACAGCCTCGTCGAAGCTCATGCATGCAGCCACGCCAGCGCTCATGGTGGCAGCCTCGCTGGTGCTCATGTGCCCAGGCTTGCCTGTGCTTGGGTGCGCAGCCTCGCCAGCTCTCATGGCGGCAGCCTTGACACGGGGGTAATCAGCCCCCTCGCAGATCTTGTTCGCAGCTTCTTCCAGGACCATGAGCTCTTGAGAGAGCTTCATTGCTTCCCTCAAAAGCCACTCTTCTTGCTGCGGAGAAATGTGGCTTAACCCTGTTTGGCTCTGGGACTTTTCTCCAAAGTCAGCCCGGAGTGAGCCTCGCTGGCCCAGCCGAAGGCTCGCCTTATGAGGCAAACTGGACACAAGCCAGAGCTGTGGAGGGCTGGAGGAAGTCACAGACTTCCTGGACTGCTGACGACCTGGTGGGAGATTGGAGCAGTGTGGACCCCCATGCTTTCTCCGCCTACGGCCCGTTGAGCCAACGTCTCGCTCCGCGGTCGAGTCTAAGTCGAAGGGGTCCACGATATGCTCTGGCTCAATGATCGGGGATCCATCAATCCACCTGTACTACCAGAAGCCCAGGTCCGCCTCCTCGTCAGACTAACCTCCACACAACAACTCCGCTATTGTGAACTGGTTCGTCCTCACCAGCTTACCGCCGAGCTGGTCCCAGCTTGCCTCCTTCCAGGCAAACCCCTCTGAGTCGAGCACCCCGTATAGCTCCAGGGGCTTGACGGCAGCTGTGAACTCTCGTCATTTGGTGGGTACATCTGACACATCGGGTCCCCTTTTCCCTCACATACAAACAGGCACAGAGAGGCATTTCTCTTTCTGTATATTCACAACAAAGGAAACCAAAATGACACAAGGGCCAGCATACACGGCATAGGAGATAAGGAGAACATAAACAACATATCACAACTGTGTACCCACAGCCAAATCCTATATACCATCCTCCATATAAATAAAACCCAAACGCATTCCCACCAATAACAAAACACAAACACTTGAAACCCAGGTGAACAAAATCCCCACACAAATGACCTGAAATAAGGACGACCCCTACTGGCTGCCCACCCACATAACCCCTGGACATCACAGTTTCCCCATAACAAGTACTCACATCCAGGCTCGAGGCACACAGCTATGTTACTCCTGACAGTGACCATCCTATGTCATTATAGACACAACAGGCCTTCTCACGATGTCCACCCTGGAAACGTCCATCACAGGGAGCACTGCTGCGTTGCTGTACCTTACTTATCATCTGTTTCAACATGCCCATCATGCAGGAAAGAACCCTGTCCTCGGCCTCCTGAGATTTCTGTGACACAACCGTCATTTGGGGACTTGAACATGGGCAAGGGGATCTTTTATTTAAAGTTATTTTTTCAAGTTTCCTTTTGATGTGCTATCTGTCACTGTTAAAATAAATCTACCATTTAATCTACCATTAGATTAACCCAGTAACCCAGTAGAGAAAACGTCCCTGTTAGCCCCTTATTTTTAAATTATTATTCATCATAGCATTGCACTATTTTACTTAAAGAACCTTTAATTCTAAAAAGACAGAGTGTATGTGATGAATATGGGAAAGGATCCAAATGCAGAGTACCAAAACATACAATTTTATTATCAAACCAAAATCCACAGGGCAAAAAAGAGAGAGCAACGAAAGTCCAGAGCAAACAGGTCAAAACCAGATAATCCAAGAAGTCAGGGTCCGTAGAGCAAAGGGGTAGTCCAAAGGCAGAAATGGGTCAGTAAACGGTATCGCAACACAAGAACAGAAGGCTTGGTATCTAACAGGGCAAGTATACTTCGCACCATGTACTTGTAAGCACTGTCTATATATAGTCCCTGCCCCCTAGTATTCAGGTGAGGCCGATCTCGGTCTGATTGGTCTGGTGGAAGTCCCGGATTGAGGTTCAGGATTGGGATGTCCCCTAGGACCTGCTTGCCACTCTCCTTCTCCTCCTGAGCCAGGCCTTACAGTGTAATCCTCTCTATCTCTCTAACTTTGTTTTTTGGTTCATGTCCATGGGTGGCAATAATCTTATTGGTTAGAGCGATATTAGTCCCGCCTTCCGGTCTTTTTGCACGGAGTTTGAGCAGGACGGGCAGTAAGCAGGCCATTTTGAAATAAATGTGTCGTTTTGATGATGGAAGCACGAGCTAGAGAGGCTGTGTGGCTGTGTCCCTTGCCGTGTTCGCGTTGATATCTCATCTTGGTGAGTTAAGAACATGTGCTCACTA